>PVJD01014185.1:0-30315 GCA_004026545.1 Mormoops blainvillei | reverse complement strand
TATTTAATTATTTTCTACATTTTTTCAAATGCGTTTCTGTCATATAAGTCTTTTTCTCAACCCATATATCTCACTCTCGCTGTGAAAGAGAATGTTGAAAGAAAAGAGCCTTGACTTCATAATCTATAGAGGTCCTCTCTTCCCCCTCTTACATACATACTCCTCAGGGATTTCCAAGGTTTTCTTAAGTAGTAATGAAACCATGCATGTGAAAAGGTATGATCGGCCGTAACGAGTAAAATAAGTTCATGTCATCTTTTGCCATGTGGCCCTTACATTGATGGTGGTGCCCAGGTCGCCAATTAATAATGAACCAACGTTGATGGAATTGCAAAGAACAGCAGTTTTTCTGACAAAAACAGCTCAAATGTGGTCCTGAAACCAGTGCCCCCTCCTGGAGAAGCAAGCATCTCTGGAGAGCAGTCTAGAAAAGAATTGGGTAAGTGCAAACAACTTGGACACTAAAATTCCACTGAGGCCACTAGAACAGCCAATACATGTGTTCTAGGGGTGAAGAGTGCACGTTGTATGTCCCTACATTAATGTTGGGTAAAGCTGAGAATTAATTTTGCACTGAAACTTTGGTGAACTTTAGAGATTCTCGGAGCTCCTGAATGCTAATATGTACAGTGAAAGTGAGGACACGTAGTTCATGTATGGTTACAAATTAATCAATTAAATTCAATATGTACAGTGAAGCAAAGGATACATAGTTCATACCTGGTTTCAAGGCAGTGATTCAAATATGTACGGTGATCAAAAGAATGCATTGTCCATACGTGGTTTCAAATCGCTGAATTAAATTTTAAACGTTTGACACATGGAGTCCAGTGAATGCACGTGTGGTGAGCACGTCTCTACTCTCTTGGTGTTGTTTGCTCAGGTTTTGCTTGATGACTAAAGAATGAAGGTTATCTCTGTGAGTATTTTGGGAAGGGATAAATGTTGGGAAGGTAAACCTGATGAATGGGGTAAATAGCAATTAGAATGGGATCAGCTATCAGTTTCCAGTGTGGAACCTATGGGTCTCTGAACCACCAGAAGAAACACCAGAGAATGGAGAAATAAAGAGGATGTTACGTGTGTGGACATGGTGTGCTGTAAGTAGAAATTACAATTCCAGACCCAACGGGCTGTCTCACTGCTCTTTTCCAGCTAAGTACTGTGGACAATTCATATTGACATGAAAATGCATAACCTATGACAAAGAACTGGCTGTAGGTACAGACAGATCAGAGAGCCCCAGGATGATGACTACCTCTATAAGTGACCCTCCCAAAGAGGCACCATATGTGTTTTTAGAGAGATTGTGTGTAGTCATTCAGACCCTAAACCATTCTGATAGCACAGGGATCCCATGTACAGGTTAGAGGCTCAATGATGTGAAGACATGGGCTATGTCTTAAGCCGTTCATACCCAGGAACACAGAGCAAATATTTCCTAATCGCTGATTCTCTATCCTCCAGACTGTGAGAGGTGTAGGGGCTTCTGCATTAAGAGCTCTAGTGTGCCAGGTGTCCTACATTTCTAAAAGACTGTGCCATGGGCAAGGGTCATCCCAATCGCCCAGCTCTCACTATGCTCCCTGGCTTGAGAACCAGAACTCTGGGCATCCCTAAGGCTAGACTCTGAGTGCGGAATGAGACTAGTGCTCTGCCAGTGGGCCTCTGCTTTGGCCCCTTTCAGGGTAGTATCACAAAAGAAAAAGCGATCCGAGAGTTGATATGCCTGGGTGTTAAGAAGTGTTTACCTCTCATCCTGTTCTCTAGCTTATCACATCTTTTCTGTGTTGGGATGTACTTCAACTCGAAAAATGAGACATGGGAGTGGTTCACGCGGTGGACACTGAATGAACATGGGGCACCTGTTGGAGGATCAGACTGTAAGAAGGGGCTTACATGCACAAATACAAAGGAGTGACTTCTCCCTTTGTGAGCTCCTGCTCTCGTGGGACAGGCAGACAGGTATGGGTAGACAATGAACAAGAAAATGCCATGCAGTCAGCATTGACAGTTGAATCCCCAAGAGGGCTGATAGCACTTTGATGTCAGCAGGGCAAAAGTATTGTCCCGGCTCTAACTCCCCCAGAAAGGAATAACAAGAAAGAGATCTATTACTTCTTTCCTGAAATAAATATCAACGTGGGAGAGAACGCTTTAAGTATGTGGATGTAAAGGACAAAACTTGTTCCAACTGGATGAGGTAAGTTCTTTAGGTTTCTGATCCCAGGAAGGACTCTTTTCCTACAGTGTCCCACATGCATTTCCTTATTGCCATGCCCCCCTCAGTGGACTCCCTCAGCCCTCTGTTCCTCTTTATTCTTCACACAGTTCTATTTATGTAGAAGAGAACTTTAGAGTGAAAGAGATAGAAAAATAACGCAGGTCTCCACATTGTAAACCCATATGCTATCTGACATTTGGGCTTTCGGGAAAATTGGAAGGACCCTAGATTGACAATGGAAGGTACTGTAAATGATTTGTTGGAAGCTTGAAGAAAAGTCTCTCCAGAGAGGAAAGAATTGAGCTCTGGGATAGTATGGAATGATGTGAGGTAATCTGGAGACAGAGTTTTGGTCAAGCACAGTCTCCGTGGATGAAAAATAAATAAATAAATAAATAAATAAATAAATGAATGAATAAATAAATAAATAAATAACACCTCGAATTAGCGTTTACAAAAGCTAGAGACCTCTAGCTTTTATGTCAAACCAGAGTGGAGGTTAAACTTGGAATTGGGCTTTGGGAAATGGTGTTAGGAAGGATGAACACCCTAAGCAGGTCTTCGAGATAGGCAATCGTGTGACATTCTGCAGAGGCTCAGCATGGATCAGAAAGCTTTCAGAGAGAATTGTGGATAGTGGGTGACATCAGAACCTGAGGACCGTACGCGTGCGTCAGTAGCTGCGCATGGTTGTCACGGACTAAGGAGACTAATTGCTGTGGTTTTCTTTCCCTTCATTTCCCTCAATCTCAAGTATGGCAGCTGTGCCTAGCATGATGAGGAGCAGAGCATGGTGTCCTGTCAATATAACAGGACGATTTTCTACCTAACCTGCCGGGTCATCAGTCCAGTCTGTGAGGTCATGGTGTGGTATGAGGACAGTGACACACATCAGCAGAGCACCCAGGATTTTAGTAAGGGCAAGAGAGAGTTAAAGGCCAGGAGACATGTGGCACCACTGCTCCTCACAATGGGAAAGAGAGAACTCTCCTTAGAAATTCTCGTGATGCAACTCTGAAATATAGTAATGTGCACTGTATACTCAAGAAAGCGATTAGTCAGGAGCTTCAGAAATCCAGGATATATTTCCTCTGCATTTCACCGATGGAATCAGTATGTATACTTCCACTTTTATTCTAATTTCTAAAGTAATTCATGCTCAGATTATTCAAAACGAAGCAGTACTGAAGGTGTTAGGTACTCTCCCACTGAAATTTTCCAAGACCTAACCAGCTTTCTCACGCAAACATTTTGTCTGAACATTCCCTTGCTGTTTCTTAATAGACTAACTCTTATGTAAATGGAATATGTGTGCCTGTGAGCATTGATTCATTTTTTAACTGTGGTTTCTATTAAATCTCTAATACCTGGCAAACAGAGTTCATGAGCTGGAAATACCCATGAACACCATGATCGGAATGAGGACTCTTCAGCAGCTGCCACGTGAAAGGGGAAAATCCAGGTACACTTGTTTGCATATGTGTCCTAATACAGAGTGACTAGTGTTTGGGAGAAAACCAATCCAGGACAAGTGCCTAGGGATCAGTGAGAGGGGAGGGTGCTGTGTGCAGATGGTCAGTGAAGGGCTCTCTTAGGCCATAACAAATACGATGACACCTGTGGGCAAAGAACACCTCCAGAGATATCAGCTAGTACAGGAAAGGAAAGAGGTGTGGGGGTCAAGCATGTCCGGGCCGCTCAGGTTTGGTCCTCCACACAGCGGAAAAACTGTGGCCACATAGATACCTAGCAGCTGGAAATGGATAGCCTGTGATCAAAATTAAGACACTTGAATATACCCAGAATCAGGTGACACAGTAGCGCAGCATTCATCTTCATTGTTTATTGATTGAGAAATGCATTCCCTTTGAAACCCAGAGAAAAACAGCAGCCATCTTTTTTTTTTTATAAATTAGCTTTCAGAGGAAACAATATCCACTATGTTACAAATGTGTTTAAAGATATTTTGAATGTACGCATCTCCCGCCTCTTAAAGTTGTAATCTGTCTCCTGCATTCAGTAATGGAGATAAACAACATATTTTTCACCTTATCTACCAGGTTTTGTTTCTGCCATCTTATTGCTCAGGTGAATGTCCATGAACTACTCAGACAGAGCTTGAAATGCTATGCCTTCAAGCTGACGAGGGAAATATCCTCCATTGTGCAGTTCCAGAGTAGAGGTATTCAGGAAAGTTCTGATTGAAGCCTGAAATTATTTAGTCATTTCCCATTGCAAAATGGAACATTCACAATTCGGTCTCTGCTGTACTGATAAATGGCAAGTGGCCAATTAGCTTAAAATCGTCTGTCAGCCTCCCTTGAAGAATCATAGTAAGCTGACCTTGGTTTAATGCCTAGATTCTTTCCTTCTACTAGTTACTACGTTGTGTGGTTCAACATTTATTTCCAGAGTATTTGGCTTCATCTTTCTTTGAATGTGTGTTGCCCCATGCACTCAAATGTGATGTACTGTCCTTATTACTTGACATTATATATTTGGAGCTGGAACCGCAGAATATGGGGAAAACAACACTGTGTACTTAGACATGCTGGGATCACACACTGATTGGTTTTCTTATCTTTGCAACATGAGGAGCCCTTAGAGGAGAGGGCTGATTACTGATTTAGTGTTTTCAATTCCTACCCTTTTGTTTTAGTTTTCTAATGCTGGTGGATTTTGAGAGGTCCAATCCTACCCGTTTTTGGCCTCCATCCCTTATATCGGAAATGTTTTTTGAGTTGGCTTCACTGCCAGCAGCATCTGCTGCTGGAGGCAGCGCTGGGACCTTACGGATTTGGTACCCCAGTTGTGCAGACTGTTCCCCAGGGCCGCGGCAGGAGATCTGAACACAGAGGAGGAGCCCACATGCCCAAGCAACTCAGGACATCTTCTATGTCCTCACAGTGATCTGAAAGCACAGCATTGCAGGCTAGCTTGAAACATTTGCACCCGTGCATATATGACCGGAGAAGTCATCAATAAAGTACCACGGATAATCAAATTAAGTGGCTGCTCAGAATGACAATGGAAAACCTCCGCAAGTGAAAAAGCTTAAGCCCTGGAACGGTGGTCCTTAAACAAAATCAAAGCCAGCATTGAGTTACAAGAAAACACAGACAGCTACTTTAATGATTGCTGAAACTCTTTAAAGATTACATGAGCAAATGAGAACTTCCTAAAAGGGTGGAAGTTTGTGTAAATTGTTACTTGATAAGGAGTTATTTATGCCACATGCCTGGCCCCCATTCACTCCAAATCTGGGCTCATGCTTATTACATTTGTAAGCAAGCACCACAAAAATAAGCATGTGCGTTTACATACTGGTTACATGTATAGCAATGCTGAAAACTCATCCATTAACAGAGCACAGGTGTCTTAGCCCTGTACTCAAAAGGGTTAGTCTGAGAATCATTGCTTCTGCAAGCGTCTATGAAGTCTATAGTGTTGCAGGTGGAATGGTAATGCTAGGATTACAGAGAGTGCTCCGTTCCTAAGCTCCGATCTGAGTCGGCCATGGTAGATAGTCCTATCTAGGCATAAAATATCGTCTTTTATGTATCGACTTGAGATAGAGAAACATTGATTTGAGACAAAGTCACTGATCCGTTGCCTCACCCTTGAGCCTCGGCCAGCGATGGAACCTACAACCCAGGTATGTGCCCCTATCTGTAGTGAAAATGCAGTATTTGATATGTGCACTGATGCTCCAAATCCCTGATCCTTCCATTGACTTATTTTTAATTTTCAATTTTATTGTTTATCTCTAGGTTTTGGACTTGGTGTTTCTCCATGACCAAGCACACGCAAGATTATTAAATGCAGCGTCACAATTTATTAAAATGTCAGCATCTTTCCTAAATGTCCTCTAAAATGTCATATACGACAATTTCTTCTCTTCCTTCTGTAACTTCCAACATGTGCAGTTCCATTTTTGAAGGGCCTAGTGGTGGTTTCTTTCTCTGAATAATTACTTTACATATTGGCGTATAATTATTTTATTAATAAAATATTTATATACCTGTAAAAATACATTTCATGTATAACTATATAAGTACATTTCATAAATATACATAAACATTTCAATGATTTATACCATCTATTCATTATATTGGATGTCTATATTACATATGCATAAATGCACGAATATATATCATATTTCTTTGATAATAGGCTGGAAAAGTGATGGTGCTTGACAGAGCCTTGATCGTTGCCTATTACAGCAGAACGCGCTACAAGAGCGAGGGTGATTTATGTGTTTCATAACATCGAAGATGCTGAGATATCCCATGTGATTGAAAATAATGAAGATGTTATAATAGTCCAGGGATTTGAGAACTTCCCAGACAGCTGTAAAGCACAGTTGTAGGGCATGTTGGGGATTCTATAACGATGCAGGCACTGAGGAAACTGCAGATGCAGGGATAGCTCAAGTGTTGGAGAACACAGCAAAGGCTGGGATAACCAAGTTACTTGAGGAAACTTGCATGTTTGGATACTCCCAGTGTTAGAGGCACCTGCTATGCTGGGATACCTCCATGGCCTTGAGCATTGACAGTTCTTGGAATAGTCAGGTGTTTGAGAATGTTGCATGAGCATCGTATGGCACAGAGTTTTGAAACATGCAGAGACCGATAGAGTTCAGGGATTTAAGAACACTGAAAACCACAAGGGCTTGGTAGTACTGAAAATGATATAGTAGGCCTTTGAGAAAAAGAGACTCTGTCATAGATCTCATGCTCTCCATCAGTGTAGATATTGGGGATATAGCAGGTGTCTCCCATATCCGCCAAAGCTGGTGTATTTAGGTTACCAGAGAACATTTCAGGTTTTGGCATAATCCAGAATTCTGAAAAATTTATAGAAGCTGGAAATGCAGTAGGGCAAGAATACTGCAGATGCTGCGATAGACCAGGACACTGGGAATATTGACGATGCTGCGAAGATTGCTCTTTTGGAATAAAGAAAAAGAATCCTGCAGAAGCAGGAATAATGCAGATGTTTGAGAACAATGAGGATGCTGGCATAGCCGACGTGGGTCACAACACTGCAAAAGCTTGTATAGAAATGGCGTTTGAGAACACTGAGGGTGCTAAGATAGTCCAGGAGTTTAAGAGCATTGCTAGCATTAAGATAGTCCAGGTGTTTGAGATCAAAGTGATGCAGGGGCATTCTTGGCATCTGACATGAATGCAGACCCTGGAAAGGATGAGTGGTTGGAGAGCACTAGGATGCTTTGGGTAGCACACGTGTATTCTGAGGATAGAGGCACCAACATTTTTCAATTATTTAAGGCCACAGAAGGAGCTAGAAAGCTGAGAGTCTTTGGGATATCACACAAGAAGGAGTACTCAAAATATGGAGAATAGGAAAATCCTGGTATACTGCAGGTTTTTGAACACTCTGACCCAGCTAGCATCAGTGAGGTGTTGGGGGATCTGAAGAGCTGAACTTGCCCAAACTTCCCCGAGCTACAAAACTGTGACACATGATGTGGTGCATTGGAAAGGTGCAGACACTGCCATAACGTCAGAGTTGGAGCTCTGTAAAGGTGTTTACTTTGTCCTCGACGATCAGAATCTGGTATATGTTTGGAAGAGCCCAGGTGCTGACAACACTGCAGATCCTGGATTGTTCATGTGTTGATAGCACTGGCGACTTGGGTATTCCCTGGGATTGGAGAACATTGCAGACAATGGTGTAGTCTTCGTATTGAGAAACAAAAACTGCAGAGCTAACACAGGTATTTCACAGATGGCAGACATGGGTTTAGTCCAGTTTTTTAGAAGAATTTGGGAAGTATGGGATATTCCAGGTATTTAGGAATATTGCAGGACTTCATATATCCCACCAGGTTTGGAACACTGAAGATGCTGGGGAAGTCTAACCATCAGATAATCCAGAATGCCTTGGGTTGTTTCTGGTGTTTGAGCACATTACAGGCCCTGGGAGGATCCAGGTGTTTGCGAACAAACGGATGCAGCGGTACTCCAGGTGATTCAGAAGGCTGCTGCTGCTTAAATACAGCAGGTGTTGGATGGCACTGAAGGTTCTAGGAATATTTTAGGTTTTTGAGTACATTCAAGTGCTGAAATTGCCCAGGTATTTCACAACATTGAAGAATCTGTGAAATGGCATCATTTTCAGGCTGTGCTGACACCGGTATTTTCCAACGAGCTTTAGAATACTGCAGACGCAGTGTAGTCCATGTGTTTGAGAACGCTGAATGCATGGTGATAGTGTATGTGTTATAGAACACCTCGAACACTCCGAATACTAAGGGAGTTTTAGGACAGTGTTGATACTCCACTAGTTTGCATTTTGAGGTCTTAAACATGCTGTCATATGCTAGTGTATTGCAAACATTGAAGATGCTGGAGTACTCCAGACCTGAGAACACAGCAGGTGGTGCCGTAGCACAGGTATTTGGGAACACTACAGATGCTGAAATAGCACCCAAAGGTTTGTTGAAGCTGGGATAGTCCGGGTGTTTGAGAATATTGATGAGTTTGGGTAAAACACAGGTTTGAAACAGTGTTGTCACAGCTAATGTCCAGTTGCTCACAGACACTGGGGAGTCTGTAACATGCAGGGCTTGGAGAACATGCTGACCAGTAGACTGATACTATATTTGAGAAAATAAAAAGCACAGGCTTAATTGAGTGGGTCAAAACACACTGCAAACACTGTAGTCTTCGACGTGATGAAGATATTACGCTCCTTGGGAATGTGCCGAAGTTGAAATCAGGAAGTCCCTGGGATATTCTTGGTGCTTCACATACTGAAGTCCTGGCATGCTCAAGCAGCTGAGGAATTTTGCAGACGCTGGGTTGCTCAGATGTGGAGGACATTGCAAGTGAAGTGAATAGACCTGTGTTTGGATGATGGTTAGTTCACTGTTTCAGGCATTTAAGTCGCAGAGATGCTGGTGGTTGCTGCATTTTTTCAGGTGTCAGTGTACACAGAAGATGATAGAATGGACCAGGTGTTGGAGTAAAGGGCACATGCCACAGTAGCCAAGGCGCTAGAGAACGTGGCTGGTACTGGCATAGTCTCCAAAAGAGTTCTAAGTGCTTGGGCTTTGAAAAACCAGCTGTGACATATTCAATGAGCAACCAGAAGGATTTGGGTGTGGCATACATTGAGGCCCAGATCTGTCTCCATGGCTTATTCCCACCTCTCACAATGACAAATAAAGGCATGAGCACTACCAATTGACTTGGTTGTGAAACTCATGGCTTCGTGACTGTCATGTACTAACTGTCTGCTTCCTCCTCCCAAAAGTTCACCTCGAAAACTTTTTGTCTTTTTGGACCATCCACAGAGAACTACAGTGCTCTTTGAGAACTCAGGTGTCTCTCTTCGAATGACGATTTAAAAGGGGTCTTCACAAATGAGCTCTATCTGTGAGGCTGTGATGAGTAGGTTGTAGTGTCTGAGCAGTCTGTGCATGGTCATAAGCCTTGGACAGTGCCTTGGGTTGCTGCCAATGTCCTTGCCGTGTTCATAATGTGTGGGCTCAAGTCTTTAGCTACACTTTGTAAGGAAAGTGTAATATTATTAAACAGTTAAGAAGAACCAGTGTGTGAGTCACAATTCCTTCATGAAGAATTTGCCATGTGGGTGCTCACTGGCTTCTGTGTTTCCTGATTATAAGTAACTACTCTCATGGGCTCTGGTGTACCCTGGCTTGCTGTACTATGCTCTGATTGGCTGGTGGTTGTGCTCACCAGCCTGGACAAGCATACATTGCATACACCACACAGTTACCTCACCTCCCTCACTGTGCCCTTCCAGCCAATAAGTGAGTGTACGGATGGAGGCTGTGTGCTGGTCATGAGAAATGGGTTGTGCTGAGGCACTGGTATGTGAACAGTGCCTGAGTTGTAGTTGTCCTCAAGCTTGGGTGTGTTCATTTCTGTGACTCGAATCCTGGTACTGCCTGAGATGATGATGGGGAGGTGAATTGCTGCCTTAACTGTTAACAAGCCCCAAGAAGATACAAATTACCAAGGAAATCTGAAAATCAATGTATTCCCTTTCCATAATAATTATACATGTGCATAAGAATTGGCAGATCTATGGAGACTTTATTGCATATGATTATGCAATAAAATCCATTGAAGCATTGGAACTATTTCAGCTGCATTTATTTACAAACTTAGAAACAGTGTTCTTGTGACATAGCTGTGGCTGTGGAGATGCTGTCCTTTATTAACTTGAAACTGTCAGGGCCCCAATGGGAGGCGATGTGGCTCTCTGATACGGCATGTCTACAGCTGTCCCTGTGTTGCTTGGCCCACTGCCCTTCTTTCCCTAAAAATGTCTTTGCAGTCTTGCTTGGACACTGGCGCCACATCAGGAGCTGTCGCTGGGCTCACAAACAAAAGGGAAGAGCTGAGTGGTGACGGTGCATCCAGGTGGATCTAAGCGAATGTCTAGACTCTGGTCCATGATTCTCCCTGTTGTTGCTGCACTCACCCAGTCCTCCTCTGTAGATGGCTTGTGATGCATGGAGAGCCTGGTTTTCCTGCGGGGCAAATTCAAAACGATACGGAAGAAGGAACAAATGTGAGACAGCAAAGGTGGCAAAGGTGATCACCTGAGGGGGAGAGGTAGAAGCTTGTTCGAACGAGCAGTTTCATTTGTTGCCTGTTCCTACTGTCCACACTGAGATCCCTCTGCGTGCCGCTCCACCTGGAATCTCATGCTCTGCTTATCTCAGAGAATGTTCACACCCCAGAACTCATCCACTACACATACAGCCAAGACACATGCCCAGACCTTCCCAATTCAAACTTGTTATCCAGGTTGTCCTGACCCTGAATGGGAAAGGGGCTTAAAATGGTTTCATGGATGACTTTAAACATGAATTGTCTTTCTGGTATATTTGGAAGTGAGATAGATAGTCAGCCCTGGTTCTATCACCCCGTGGAGCCATTCATCCGAGACACAAAATGGTGTACATTGCTTCTAAACATCCAAAAATATCATAACCTGCAGCCACCGTGTTTTATCGGTTGCCCCAGTCAGTTCCATGCCCCCAATCCCTAGAGAACCCAGACACTTGTCTTTGAGCTGATGAGAAAATGACAGACAAAGAGAACATGGGAAGAGGGATCCTCATAGGGTCTAAATTCCTTTCAACCGGGGTCCTTGAACAAGACCAGGCCCTGCTTTGGTCTTCTTGATATACAGTTTTGGATATAGACCTTTGTCTGTGTGGCAGAAATGCCGGTTTGGGAAAGACAGATCCGCCTTTACCTAAATCACAGAGTATCGTGGAGTTGAGAAATCAAGTGGAGCATCTGGAGTAGGTCTTACAGGTGTGAGAGGGATGGTAGCCTGACCCCAACTGCCTGTCTTGAAACAAGAGGCTCACAATTCTGCATGAGTCAAGCTCCTTCTTCCAGCTGCGGAATGTGGGTGCCAGCTGCTGACAGGTGTGTGATTCAGTGATTCAGGGAACACCAAACTCCATGCACGAGGTCATGGGGACCACGTGAGCTATGCAAGCAAGGCTGAAGTAGGAGAGGCTGATTATGAATTAGGTTTTGGAGTCATATATCATTTCGACAGAACTGGTCAGCCATGTTGGGAGAGGATGCTCAGTACAATGGATGAGATGACAGTAGGTGAATGTGGGGAATGCCTAGGTTGTTGGCAGCCATAGTAGGAATGTGGTTTATTGAACGAGGAAGGAGAAATGGAACATACTACTATTCATGAATGTCACAGCCTTTTAGTTTAGTTGGACAGTCTCTCCTGCTGGAAGGGCTGGCTTACACAACCTATCATATTTCAGTCCCAGATCCTCTGCCAGCATTACAACACAGCTCTTACCTTCTGCCTTGGCCAATGCTGAAGCCACAGTCCATAGAAATATTAAGGGCTGTCTCATGAGGCCCACAGGTGTAAGGAAAATGATCAAGAAACACAACTTTCTTTAGAAAACCAGCAAGAAAGAAATACCAATAGTGATATTCATATTATGGAAATCTTACACTGTTGAGACCCATACAACTCCAACCAAGTTGCCATCATTTCCCTTTTGGAGTTCAAGTAATCCCTGAGGGATTATCCACGGATGTTGATATCCCACAAATCAGCAAACCAGAACCTTACAGGAGACTTTCCGCTCTGCAGGTGAAGACCACCATGGTATCACCTCACTCAGAAAAGGCTACAGTATCTGAGTTTAGATCACAGGCACTGCATTTCCAGCTCTTAGGCATCTATCTGGCAACCATTCCTATGCTCTGTGGGAGGCCCACCTCTGAGTGGTCTCAGCAGTCTTCAAGGTTTGACGCTGCCTTTCCTGTACTAGTTAATCCTGTGGTTCAGTCATTCGACAATATATATCATCATATATGTTATAACCTGAAATATCCTTTCCTTGATCATCTGCACATAGCACCATGCACTCTCTCTGATCCCTAGGCACTTGTCCTCAATTTGTGTGTGTTTTCCCCCGCAAAGCACTCGCTGCTGCATAATTTGGCACTGATGCAAGATGTGTACATACATTATACCGTTTCACCTGTCAGCTGCTCAGAAGCTCTGATTCCGATTCCTGTTATGGTGTTCTTTTGTATTTCCTGCTCCTGAACAGTTTGAGTGATCTTAGGAATTAAATAGACAACTCAGTGAAGTAATTAATCAATGCATACATGCATGCACTTTTGGTCTAGATGCCACACCCTTTAAAAAGGAATCAGCATGGAAATATTCACACAAAAGGTTAGGGTGAGAAAACTGGTTAGGACTTCTAACATTTCTGAGGGAGGGCATCAAAGGTCTTCAAGGCTATATACTTTTTAATAATCTGTGCATGAAGCATTTTAAAAATTAAAACAAATATGGAAGTATACATACTGTTCCTCAGGGTGAGAATTAGAGGAAATCCATCCTGGATTTCTGAATCATTTTATGGGAAGCTTCCTTGACTCCACAGTGGATATTCCTCTACTCCCAACTACATCATGAAAATTGCTAAGGCGAGTTCTGTCTCTTTTTCCAATTTTGAAGAACCGTGTTGCTTCAAATTGTTCCCTCAACTTAAACTCTCTGATCTAATTTCTGATCCCCTGGTTGCAGAGCTGCTGGGTGTACTCATTCTCATACCACACCAGCAACTCACAGCTTGGGATGAATAATTGGCACACTTGGTATAAAATATTACCATGGTACTGAAATACCACCCGTATCTTATCCACATCTTGCTGAGGACAGTTCAGATATCTTGAATTGAGGAAGATTAAGGGAAAGAACAGCACGACAATGAGTCTTCTCTGCCCATCACAAAAATCTCCATCTACTCACTGATACTTAAGGTACTCTGGATTTTATGTCACCCATTTTCTCACTGACTTCTGTTCAGTTCCTGAACCTCTATAGAATGTCAAGTTATTGTCTAATTCCAAGACCTGCTTAAGTTGCCTGGCTTCCTTATATCATTTTCCAGGCCCAATACCAGGCGTATGTTCCATCCTTATTGAGTATGAAACCCAAGAGACCCAAGATTATTTAAACGTTATTTCAAGTTTTGTTTCACAGCACAGAGATGGTGCTTGAACTATACTCTGCTTCCAGATTAACTCATGTAATTCCATTGCATCCCATTCCATGCCATAGTCCAATATGACCTTCTCTTGACAATCTCCCAAAGCTATGCTCATAGTAGCTTTAACTCACTTCCCTAAGCTTCGCACGTAAACTTACAGGTCTGTTTGTCTTAGCACAATAACACAGAACAAAAACAGTTGGCCCACACTCTCTTTCCCGTGCAAAAGAGCATCTCTGAGGAAAATGCCAATGGGCCTTTCTCTACAGGACTCAGAACACAATTCTACATAAAACTAATGCTGGGGTGCTTTGCTGCCCTGAATGGTTTAGGCTATCCTTGGCTTTTCTTATCTCAGGATTGTGAAGTCATCATGAAATAAGAAAACTAGAGGTAACTATTTCTAAAAGCAACAATTTTAGGTCTGGAATATGTCACCAATCCGGATATGGGGCGACTGTGGGAGCTGTCCAAGCCAGGGACACATCTTTGTCAACTGGCACATTGTCAATGCTTAAGTAAAGTACTTTAGGTCAATGAAAGCAGAGTTCTCTGCTCCTAGTGAATCTAGTGCCCTGCAGGTTTTCCCAAAGGGCTCAAATATTGACTGGCATCAGGGCATATAGTGTGAGGATGTACGCTATATTTCTTCTCTTTTACACTAATTGCCTCTTGTCCAGAAACACAACTGCGTGAAGAATGAAGAGGAACAGAGAGTTGGGGGAGGCCACTTAGAGGGGCATGACAACACAGACATACATGTAAGACACTGGTGGATGATAGTCGTCTCTAGAACACAGAAACCTGAAGAACTTAACTCATCCAGTTGAAACACATTTTGTCCTCTCCATCAAGATACTCAAAGCCTGCCCTGCTTTTGCAGATTTACATTTAAGAAAGTAATTTAAATATATATTTTTTCATTATTCTTTGGTAGTGAGTAAAATTTCAGGACAATAATTTTACCCTGCTGACATCAAAGTGTTTTTAGCCACATGGAGATTCAACTGCCAGTGGAGACCACATGATATTTTCCTTGCTCATGATCTGCGAATCCTACTCTGTCTGCCCAATGAGAGCAGTATCTCCCAAAGGGTGGAGTTGTTCCTTTATGTGTGCAGGTATGCCCCCACTTATCCTATGATCCTTAGACGGGATATCTGTATTCATATGATGACCACTCAGTACACAGTGCTATCCATATTGTCCCCATCCATGAATAGTTGTGAGGCTCCGGTCACTCCAAGCCACAGAAACCATGTGGGAAGCCAGGAAAAATGTGAGAGGTAAACACTTCCCAACACTCAGGTTTATCCATTCTTGGGCGCCACTTCGTCTTCTGTGACCTGGTCCTAAAAAGTACCAAAGCACAGGCCCACTTGCAGAGTGGTAGCCTGGTAAAACAATCCAAGTCCAGCCTTGGGGATGACCAAAGTCTGATTTTGGAGCCAGGGTGCACTGTGAGAGCTGAGATCTTGGGATGTCCCTTGTATATGACATTATCTTTCCGAAACGTAGGGGGGCCCATGCACAGGACAGCTGCTAATGAAGAAGTTCCAAGAGTTTTCACAGTATGGAGGTGAGAACATCAGGGGCTAGTAAAGGGGTATTTTGTGTTCCTGGAAATGAAGGGCTTTGTAAAGAGCCCAGCCCTCACATCACTAAAGTGTTTTTCCTGTACTAGGAGTCCCTGGAGTAATGCCATCGCTCAAGAACTGAACAATAGCATTCAACTCTTCTAACTAAACATGCCATGCTTCTTTCCAAGGGTCACTTATGGACATAGTCCTCATCCTCGGGCTCTCTGGTTTTTACGTACACGTGGCACTTCCTTTCTCACATATACTTCACGTATATATACTTTCTCAGTTCTAATTTGGAAAAGATCAGGTGAGCAACTTGTTGGGTGTGCAGTTAAGTACGTCCTTATTTACAAAGCACACAATGTCCACTCGTCAATCATCACCTGTCCTTCTCCCCGGTCTGGTGTTTTCCTCTATTCAATGTTGATTCAGAGACACTTACACTCCACGCTAACAACTGGTGGCTGATTCAGTTCTGATGGCCACATCTTACCATCATCTCATCTAACTGCCCAACATTTAACCATTCACAAATTATTTACTGAGGGAAACGTAGGTGGTTTGTTCATTAAGCAAGGCCTGTGCATACAACACCAAGAGCAGAGAATTGTTCACTACAGATCAATTTATTGGTCCCCATATGTCAATTTTTTAATTTTTTTGCTAATTCAGTGTTTTGAAACCAGGTATGAGCTATGCATCCGTTCCTTCACATTACATATTTAATTTAATTTAGAGCTTTCACACCACGTACGAACTACATTTCCTTATCTGCGTCATACATAGTAGCACTGAGGAACTCAAAGAATTTATAAGTTTTACCCAAAGCTGAAGTGCAAACTTCAATCTCAGTTTTGTACATCATCAACCTAGGCGTATCTAAAGTGCACTCCTTACACCTAGGCCATACCTATGAAAACTTATAGGGTCCTTAGGGGAATTGTTCTCATGTCTGAAGTTCCACAGCAACTTCAATGTTTCGAAAGCACTAACGTATACCAGCAATGACCTATGGGCTATCACGCAGTATTCAGCTGTGCTCAAACACATAGTCTATGGTGGGTCTGCCATGTTCTCAAACTCTTAGGAAATTCCCAGTGTGTTCAAAGTCTCAAAATCATGCCATTTCACAGAGACTTCAATGTTTCCAAACAGTTGGGCAATCCAAGCATGTCAAAGGACTCACACATACGAATGATTCCTAGTGTCTTGAGAATTCTCCAACAACTGGGGTACTCTTTGTGTTCTTAAATACCTGAGTCCTCCCAGAGACTTCAAGATACTCAAATACCTTCAATATCCCAACACCTTTACTGTTCTCATATCCTTCGAGGGTCTTATCATCTACTTAACCCCATGGACAGTATCAAGATTCTGCAGTACTCTCAGACACCTGGACTATTCCAAGCATCTTACATTTTTCTAAGAGATTGGACTATCTCCATGCCTGAGGTGTGCTGAAAGACCTGTGTTAGCGCTGCAATTTTTGTTTTCGGTAATTAAGATTATCCCGCAGTCTTCAATGTTCTCCGATCCCTGAGATCCCCAAGTCGTCAGTGCTATCAATGCAGGAAATGTGCCATGTCTACCCACTTCTCAGCATCTGTGCTCTTCCAAAGGAATGCCATGTTCTGATCATCAAAGAATAAGTGAGTGCCTTCAAGGATCTCAAACATGGAGACTATGACAGCATCCGCAGCTAGCCCATACAGCATGCCATTTGTAGCACTGTTGGATGTTCACAGAAACTTGGACCACTTCAGCTCTTCAGATCCCAACATACCTGAACTATTCCAGCTTCATCTGTGTTTTCAAAAATCTGGAGTATCTCAAGGTGTTTTCTTCCTCTGCAATATTCCCCAAAACTCGCAACATTCCCACGGCTTCTCTAAGGCCTTACATACATGAAGGAAGTTGATGTCTATATCCCTGGAATATTCCTGTGCTCTTCACCAGAATCCTCTGGGTTATCCAAGCCCTGATTAAATCTAGGATCTGCATCCATAGTGGATGGCTGGAATTTCTGTGTATCATTCTGAGGTAAAACATCTGGACTATTGCAATACTACCAATATTCTTAAACACCTGGAATATCCTGACCTTTTCAGCATTCTCAGACACCTGCTGTTTACCATATTTTGCATTATTATGAAACTCTTGGCCTATGCCAGCATAGTCACGTTCTCAACACCTTAGCTATCCGTGCTTCTCCAGTTTTATCTAAAAAATGAACCTCCTCAGCATATTCAGTGATCTCAGTGTCCTGGGATATTGCAGTATCTGCAGTGTTCTCACTCACCTGCATGCTTCCAGCATATGTAAACTTTTGAAATGCCTTGATTATGCCTGAATATGCTATGTTCTCAAGCAGCTGGGGTACTCCAACCTTGTAGGGTTGTAAGACACCTGTAATACCCCAGTATCTGCATTGCTCTCAAGCACCATGTGTATGACAGTCTTCTTTTCGAACTTCTATTTTCTCAGTACCTTCAGTACTTTCAAAATCTTGTAGTTTTCAGTATTTTTAAGCACTTGGATTCTATCAGTGTCTGTACGGTTAGCAAATGCTTGTGCCATATCAAGTACCAGCAACATTCTCAAACTGCTTGGCTCTTCTGAGCATCTTCAGTGCTCTAGGCATCTGAGCTATTCCAGCCATACCAGTGCCTCCGATACAGGGAGGATCCAAATATAATTTTACTCACAAATACCTTGACAATCCAAGGTTTTGCTGTGCTCTCCAATAATTCATCCATTCTTGCAAAGGCAGTCTCCTCAAAGTCTGCCTTATTCCAGCATCTTCAACCTCCCCAACCCCTGTATTTTATCAGGGTATGCACGGTTCTCAAACGCCTGGAGTATTGCAGCATCTTCATTGTTATCACACACCTGGTTTGCCCAAGGACCATCAATGTTCTGAAACACATAAACTAGTCCAGCTCCTGTAGTGTGCTTTTCTTTAAGAGGCAACAATCAAGACTCTATCAAGCGCAGTAACTTTTCAAATCTATCATCCAATTTATTTGTAATGTCTATATACCTGTGCGTATACATTCATGGGAATGTATATGTAAGCTTGTGTGTGTGTGTGTGTGTGTGTGTGTGTGTGTGTATGTGTTAGTGTACTCATATATATAATTATATACACCTGTGTATTAGGATACTTATATACAGTGATATATAAGAATATAAACTTATATACAAAGCTATGTATATATAAATGCAAAATAAATATTGAAAAGAGCGTGTACATAGTATAAATTATTTATACGTGGTATGTGTTTACATTAAATATACATTATACAATCAGTTGTGTATGAAATGTATTTCCACATATAAATAAAGTCCTTCTAAATAAACAAATAATCATGTGCATTTATCATAATTTAATTATTTAGGAAAAGACATAAATATATGACCGTTAACTAATAGAACTTCTGTTATTGGAATTAACAGAAATAAAAGAAGAAATCTTTTTGTATAACGTTTCAAAGAGATTTTAAGGAAGGTGATGAAATATTAACAAATTTTGAAGCTACAATACAGGATCTGGTGTACGCTTGTTTATTGAAAACTACATTTCAACACCTAGAGATCATCAATATAATTGTAAGTTAAACATAAATCAGAGGTTGGCTCAGAGGTATGGAAAATCATCCCAAACACTGAAAACCACAGTTCGAACTCCTCTTGAGGCACATACCTTTGTTGCAGATTTCCATTGTCAGCAATGCCATGTAGGTGAGGCAGCCGAGGAACCATTTTCTTTCATATCAATGTTTATCTCACTATCTCTATTTGATACATAAAGGGGAACATTTATGTCTAGGTGTGACTATCCACGGTGACCCACCCAGTAAGGATCGTAGGAATGGACTACTCTTTGTAAAACTAGCATTGCTTTTCCACTTACAACACTACAGTCTTCATAAATATTTGCATCATGAAAATTTCTCGGACTGACACTTTTGCCTAAAGTGAAGAGATCACCTGTGTTCTTAGTTAATGGCTGAGTTTTCAACATCGTTATAGAGGTACCAGTCTCCAGGTACATGCATGAGCATTGTTTATTATCCGGGCAATTGCTTGAAAGCTTGGGAACAGTGTGACCAAATTTGGTCACAAATGGGAATGAGGCATGTGGCATTAATAAGTCCTTATCAAGTCACTTTTTTCTTAAAGTTGAAATCTCTTTGGGAAGTTCTCATTTCATTGTGTAATTTAAGGGGGATGATGATTTCTATGGAAGAGATGGTGCAGAGTCATTTTATGTGGGTCTGCAATTATACCTCTTCAGGTTGAAGCCTGTGGTGGGCAAATATCCCTCTAGGTTCTCCCAACCTTGCTCCGTGAGGAGACGACCCATACACATGACGACTCCACTTTAGAGGGGTTTCCCTTTATGTACTTTCATAGTACTAAACCATTATTTCGCTTACGTCTTATGAATGGAAATCAAGTTATCTTTCTATGGTGAAAACGAGGTAAAGGCTAGAAGGCGTCACCCATTTTACCTCAAGATAGGCAGTGATATCTTAAGTGACTCCTTTTGTGGACATCTGTCCCTTAATTCGATGCTTGATTTCTGTGCTAAATACTTGTAGGTTTTCTCAGGTTCTTTGTCTGTTTTTGCTTCTCTTCACTTTTTCTTTCCCTTCTTATTTCTGAAGGCTTTTTAGATCGGTGTTACTGCAGCATAACCATGTGCAAAACATGACATCTCCCCGTGGCCTTTGCAGTATACTTACTACTCTGTTTGTTGTGTTTGAATCTTCGAACACTGTGGAAGATATTCTGTGTGTACAGAGTGTGTGGTTGCAATTTAATGACTTAGTACTTTTCCCAATACGCAACACAAAGTCCTGAGCCCATCCTCACCGCTTAGGCACTGCACGCTGACTGCGGGTTTGGCAAGAAGGGGTACCCATGGGTCTAGGGGAATGCTGGCGATGCCAACCAGAATATCTTGGAACTGAGGCCCTTTTTCAGGTAGCGGTAGGTCGTTTTCCACCCTAAGTACCTCCTGTAACAGGAGGCTCCCTGGTCATGAGGACGAAACCCCAACCAGCTGCTAGCAAGCAAGCCCTGGAAACAACCAAGCTGCTCTCCTTGGTGAGCATTATGTGAGAGGCATTCTCTTCGCCCGGAACAGATAATCACCAAGGGTTGGAGCCAGCATTTTGCAAACCAATCCCAGATGGAGAACTCTTGGTAGGCTCAAAACTCCTTTCCAGACAACTCCACTCCTTCTGGTTGTCCAAGGGGGCGCAGGGCCCATTGATCCCAGTGCCGATTATTGGATTGTGCCAACATGGCAATAGAGGCAGGGTCTGCATGCGATAAGACATCACAACACCCGAGGTTGGGAATCATAGCAACCAGTGAGGGATCCGTCCCTCCACCAAGTGGGACAGCACAGCAGCGTCTCCAGGAGACAAACAAGTAAAAGAGGGTTTGGCCATGAGAGGCCTTCACCCAGTGACTTTCAAAACCAAGTCTAAGAAACCCTAGGTACCCTCATCCTGATCCTCAACACTCCCCCACATCTGATAACCTGGTGGGTCCTAAAACCGTCAGCCAAAAGTTACACAAATTTCACCAGAACATGTTCCTGGAAAAATGGTGGCCACCCCAATACTTCCCACACGGTTCACCCTTACCGCAACTGATGCAGAAAGATCTAAATTTCCCTAACTCAAAACCTAAAGCCCATATTGAGAAACCCCTAACGTCCTCAGCCTCCAACACCCTGAAGCCTCTCCTCCTGAGCACTTTAAATGTTCTCAGCCTGAGTAGCTATTGATGTTTCCCTGAGGGACCCCACAGCATGGGGTCTGAGAGATGCCAGTCCTGAGAGACCGCACCTTAGTCAACTGAGGATTTTTCCAGAAGGCATACTGATGGTCCAGAACCGCTTCCCTGAGAAGGGCACACACTCTGTCACCTTTACAGACACTTTCAAACATTGAGGTAGCCGCTCCTCTGGAGGTCGTGCTTCTCCTCAAATGGAAGCATTGGGGAAATGGTGAGGAGCAATACTCATGAGGGTGTGCTGCTCTGTGCTGTGTCGTGGCCTAAGTATCATCCATCCTCTCAACAGTCGAGGTCCCCGCATCTTCCCCTGCTAGACGCTGTGCCAAAAGGGGTGAAAGCTCTTCACCGCTCTCAATGAGTTTTCCTTCCTGAGACTGCTCAACCTTGTGACCTGGAGAACATGATCTCTGACATATGTCCACAATAGCATCCTGAAGGTGAATCAGTCAGACCAGTGCTGAAGCCCAAGGAGAGGGCTGGCCTCAGTGAAAAGCTCGAGGACTGCATTGGTGAAAACCAAGTCCCTCATGATCACTGTCGCCTGGTCCCTGGGTTGGCACACTTGGTATATATGCCAAGGGATCCTGCATGGTAAGGACCCTGTGTCACAGGTTTCTGTCAGGACTTTGGGGAAAAGGCCAATGGTGGTTGTGGGGACAGGGATCTGTACTGACAGGGACGCTTATGGTGAGAGCTATGGCCCTGGACACAGGAAGCACCCAGCAACTTGGCAGGAAATATAACAAGACAGGTGATGCCAACACCAGCACCAGGGAAGCTGCAAGCAGATGCAGACTGAACTCATAGGCAAGGGATAAATGTGAGAGGATGGAGCTGGTTACAGTGTTTTTCAGAGGCACCGGCAGAGGAGTCTCCATCTCTGTACACATGCAGCAAGTACTGAGTGTGGAGGGGAACAAGTTTTTGGTCACAGGGCACAGAAGGGAAAAACTGGGAAAGGGTCCTGGCTTCGCTTAGACAGCAGAGGTACTACCAAGAGGGGGCATTCGTAACAATCTTACCTGCCTCTGAAGTTTGCCCACGCTAGGCCACCACAATGGCCATATCTGGACCTGTGCAGAATGCATTGTGAGCGGATGACTTGGCAGGAATGACAAGGGCAGTAGACATGGAAAGACCATGGTCAGGCCAGCTGGGAAAAGATGAAGAGTGATCTCAAGGACCAGGTATTCCACGGGAAGGACAGAGCAGTCAAGGGAGCTCCCCCAGCAATTCTCAGAGGAGTGGACTGAGCAGTAGCTGTGCTTCACTTTATGCAGTGTGCACTGGGTATGGGGAAGAGCAGGAATCATGGTCACAGAGTACTGTCCTGCAACATGGGTGAAGGCCCAGGGCACCGTTAAGGGCCAAGGAGGTCACCTGGAGAGATGGAACCAGTGACAAAGCTGCTCTCATGCTCTGAAAACAGACATCACATTGGGTTGCTCCATATAGGCATGGACAGCGTGTTCATCACAAAAACATGAATCAGCTTCACTGAACAGAGTCAGGGATGCTGGGGTGTGCTTAGGTGCTGGAGGGACAGGGATCCAGGCAGAGGTAGAGAGAACTTCACATTGGATGAGAAGAGACTGACAGCAGCCTCAGCCTACCACATGCACCAGGGAGGAAAAAAAGGCCCATTCCTGGTCCTCACTAGCATTACTGTAATATTAATGAAATCTTCTAATTCTTCAATGTCAAAGATGGTTTCAAGCAAATTTATATCTTCTTTACTGGAGAAGCTTTGGCAGCATTGGGAGACTGGGAGAACTGTTGGAACAGGACTCTATGAAGGAATCACCAGGGCCCTGCATCCTTCTTAGTGGAAGGTGCTGGAACACGGAAGCCTGGAAACATGATGGGCTACTTGGTTTGCTCCTGATCAGGTGTCTCTCTGTACAGTTCTCTTCTGTGTGAACACTAATCTGAGGGGAATCTGCTCCTCTGTATCAGAGCAGGGTTGGTCTTGACAATGCAGACCTCACTGCTCCTCGCGGTAGAATTCCCTGACCCATTGCCATTAGTCACACTGGCTATGCTGGGGATGATCTTCGTTTAAGCCCTTCACTTAGGGGAAAGTTCTTTTTTTTTTTTTTAATCTAGGTCTCAGAGACCCTGGACTAGCTTCCGTGTGTCAACTTAGACCTGGCATGATGCCCCTAGTGGAGGAGGGAGATATTCCCAATGAAGAGTTTTTTCTGAGGTAACATGATGATGGGCCAGAGGAGGTAATGACAAAAAGATTGTAATGGAAAGTAAGGGGCTATTGATATAAAACTTTGAAATGCTTAAAAGAATTTTGTATATTCATACTTATATTAATACACATACATATAAGAGATACAACAATGAGTAGGAAATCACTGAATCAGAATACATGTCATCAAGACAGATGGATGGGGTT
This sequence comes from Mormoops blainvillei, assembly GCA_004026545.1. Taxonomy (NCBI): domain Eukaryota; kingdom Metazoa; phylum Chordata; class Mammalia; order Chiroptera; family Mormoopidae; genus Mormoops; species Mormoops blainvillei. The sequence goes on along the minus strand of PVJD01014185.1, from coordinate 6,724 downwards.
CTAGCAGGTCAGCAGTGCTATGAATCATGACTACCCGGTGGTGAGCAAAGAGGCGAGAGGAAAATATTGTCACTAACAGTAATTAAGGGATTTGAGTTTGTGGGCCAGGGTGCATACCAGTTTTTCTTTGTGTCTGCTTATGCTGTCATCCATGTTGTCATCCTATCTAGTTTTGTGAGCAAGTGGTAGGGGGCATTGGTATTCTTTCATGGATCTCGTGTTGAAATAAAGCTGAAGTCAAAGTGTGACCTTTCACTTGATGGGAATTCTGTTTCTGTGGTCAACAGACCTGACACCCTGTACCAGGGACTTTCAGGTGCCGACTGGAATCTGACGATTCAAAAAGGGTGAGCAGTGGAGACATAAAGTGGAAATGAACTGATCATAGGTCCATTAGACTGCAAGTGGTCAGTCTGAGGGAAAAAGGGAGAAGAAAGGATGGGTCTTGGTAAAAAAATGAAGTATCCACTAGTATACATTAGCTTTATAATTATTTTGTCCTGAAAGATCAATTCATTTTCTTAGGTTTCTTAAGAAGGGAGGATGAAACTCCACTGATGCATTTTTGGCATTGAGTATTTGATTCTTATTAGTTGGCAATCCCAAAATAAGCATAGGCCTTAATAATATCAAGGAAAATATTTTTCACATCATCTCTGGATTACTCCTGGACTACTCCCTAATTAAGACAATTCTTTCCTCAGTAGAATCTGCATGTTTTTGAAACACATACTTAACGAAGTATGGATCTCACATTCCTTTAAAGTCCAACGTTCTGGGTCATCCTTCAGAAGGGAACATAAAATGAGTAATTCCCAAATCCTGTTGCAAGAAAATTTCCCCACGGATACAAATGTAAGTAAGATTTGGGAAAAGCAGGAGGTTTCAGACATGTAGGAAATTTGAATATGCCTATGAGGTCACTGTATCACTGGTAGTGAATCCTAATCCATAGCTCCTCTAAAGTATTTACACTCTCATAAAGACTTTCATGGTTTTATTGATTGTTTCTGGTTCTATTCACATACCACTGCATCATTTATCTCATTGATTATATCAGCAAAGATTATTTTCTTCTATAGTGAAACGAGAGTGCCACTGAAACCCTCTAGTAGGGGTCACCTTTTGGATGAATGGGGTGTTGTTACAGCGGATGGTCCCTGTTGATGGAACATTTTTGGTCCAAGACATCAGGGTGGCCCACTCAAAGAAAACATCTTCCATCTTGGCAGAACATCAGATTCTTTATTTGATCAAGCAAAGTAATGTGATCACTTAGAGGCTTTGTATAGATTGCAAGGTATCAAACAGAAACTGAGCCATCTGTGACTGACTTCCAGTGACCATCCACGCAGGAAGAAGTAACAACTCCTTTCTCTGAGTGCTCATTAGTCCACTGTCATCATGCTTAAAGTCATTAATTTAGTCTGCATGTTTCTGCACTGTGAGCACTTTAAGAGCCTAGCCCACACAAGAATCTTTTCAGAAGCTTCAGGGCTCCTGAAGGCACCCTGAAAGTTGGCTTGGCATCCAGAATAAGTGGACCTACTTCCACCTACTTGGCCCCCATTTTGTTTTTCATATTCTTTTGTTCTTTTTCTAGAATCTGTAGTAATACTGCAGCTTCCCTACATGTCTTATTTTGAAAAGTTGAACCATTTTTATTTCTAATTTCACTAGCTACATCAGCCGATTTTGTTGACTTTTCTAAAGAACCAACCTTTGTTTTGTTGATTTTCTATATTATTATTCTATTCACTAGTCTGCATATACAAACATTGCGTTTACTTTGTGGTATCCATGCTTATTCAGATAATTCTTGTTTCTTAACTTAATTGTTCAAAGTGGTGACACCCCCCTAGGTGTATTACATTTGGTATGATTCTTAAGGATTTTTGTGTTTTATATGTTCATCCTTTTTCAAATATATTTATTTTTTTTCTTTTATGTTTTACTTTCATTTACTCACCTGTAAACAATCCTGTGTCTGTATAACTAGCCGTGTCTATATGTCTATAGACACGATTCCGTGTCTATAATATAAATTTATATTCTAGCTTTTTCAAGCTCTGATTTGCAAACCGTCCCTTTCAAGGTTTTAGCAAATAACTCCCAAATTTAACACCCTTTTCCATACTTACCTTAAGCTATTTTCAGGTGAATAGCTTTTTCATTATAACCCTCCCACTTTTGGGAGGGTTATAATCTTTGCATGATATGTCCTGCCATTGTTACGACGTGTACCTTGCACAGCACTTATTTCTTACAGTATGATCAACCGAATATCCTATGGAGTCTGTTATGAACCTGTGATATTTTTCTCACTGCCAATGAGTACTTTTTAATCCGTCCACCTTTCTTGCACACTCGCTTTGTGGCACGTCTCTATGGCAACCAGCTCTCTCTTTTAAAACTTTGAGCCTCTTTCTGCCTTGCTTGTTCATTTACATTGTGTATTAGATTCTGTATTTAAGTAGGACCACATGGAATTGTATTTTCTGTGACTGACATTTTACTGAACACAATACATCTAGGCTCATCGATGCCATTGTAAAAATTAAGCTTTTACCCATTTCAAAGGTTCATTGTATGTACATACAACTGCTTTTTAAAATGGATACAGTCATTAAAAACATTGCCAAATGTGTGCTATCAGAGCATGGCCAGAGTGAAAACAATCAGCAAAAGTACAGTGATGCATAAATTCAGTAGAATTCATGTATTTTCTTAATTGTGTTGTTTATCCATTCATTTTTAATAGTATTACTTAGAGATATCGCACTTTTGTGTTATTCAGTTTCTTTTTCTTTTGACACAGTTTTGTACCTATGTATCAAAGACAGTTTGTGATATATTTTAATATTTCTACAATTCATGGATATGTTTTCTGCCCTTTATCTGGTCTATCTTAGAGCATATTATGTGTGTACGCAAAAGGAAATCTATACTTACCTGCTTTGAGTTAAAATGATCTGTACATATCATAAATCCGTATGTTTGTGTGCCTCTTAAGGCCATTGTTTCCTTTTGGTTATTTTGCCTGAAAGATCTATTCTTTGATGTCAATGTGTTTCAAAAATGTTTCATATCTTTACATTTATTACTTTTTACTTTATTTTTTTAATCCAGTTACATCTGCTCGTTATTTTCCCTGTTGCACACCGCAAGAAAGTTGTCAGTTCTACAGCCCCCAGGAAAGGAGATGAAAATCTACCACTATTTCAGTTATGTGTCACATAAGTAAAAGCCTATTTAGGAGGGGGAAGCACCTGTCCTATCAGTTCAGGTTTATTACTGAAGGCTGTGGAACCACTGTTTAGTTTATGGCTGTTTTATGGGAGTGCATAGGCTTCACTGAATCTGAAAAGGCCCTGGTCGAGATCATAAATGCTTGTAACATGCCAAACCCAGGATTCAACTGGAAGGATATCCCCCTAGGAGCCAAGAGCTTTCCAAAGATGATTTTACTAAACTTCTCTGTATGTGTAAGCTCCCTGGAATGATTGGCTCACGGATGGAAGTTAATTTTGGAAGATGAGATATACTCTAAGACAGACTAAATTAAAGAGGGGGACAACCACGGTTTATTGGTATATTTAGCTTTTTTTTCCTGCCTTTTATTTTATTTTATTTTTTTTACCTTTTTCTCTGTCATTTTGAAGAGAATTTAAAATATACTTTAATGAACTGTAGTGGCTTTAGACTATACATGTGCATAGCATTTTGTGCTTGTTCCAGATAGCATAGTATACACCCATAACATATTACTGTTTACTGTATTAACTTTGGACCTGCTCAAGTGAAATATTGATACCCTATCTCTTTAAATGTCACAGCAGTCCCCCACTTACAATTTCATTAAATATTTCCTCTCTTTTAGCCCTACCTCAACAGTGCTAAATCATCCTTTAATTGTATTTTCTTACATTTTAAAGCTTTTATTGTTTCACTTGACTAAAATTAACTTGTGTGGGCTTCATATCTTTTATCAGTTTCAACCATGTTTAGAGTTATTTATATAAGTACTTCCATAAAGACTGCTTTAAACTCGTAGTAATAAAATCCTGATATATCAGGAATTTCCCTTTTGCTTTTATTCATTCTTTAAATCTCTTTTTCTTTGGTTTTCTTTGCCGCTTTATCATGAAAGTTCTGCATTTTTAGAGACCTGGCACAGTTAGTGATTTTTTTTTTAATGATGCATGTATAGGATATTATGTTCTGAGACCCTGGAGCTGATTTTTTTAATTTCCTTCACTTAACTGACTGTCTGGCATGCCACCAACCGAATGGGAAATTTCATCTTCAGTTTCTTTTGATACCTTAAATGCAAGTTCCATGCTATTTGTGACAGTGTAGTTATAGAGTGTATGGTAGTCTTTATTGATACCTTTCTGAGTAGGGGAGAATGTATACCTCATCAACACAATGCGTGGTTCAAACCCTGCCTCTGTACTGAGCACTCTCTAAAGAGCAGTGGGTTAGGCTGATTTTGTATTGCCTGAAGCAATAGGAATGCATTCTGCCTCTTGGTATTTCCTTATGCGTGTGAGGTCGCTCACAGTTATGTCTGGTGTGTGTATGATGCAGTGCAGTTAGAGTGTAAATTTATTTTTTCTTTCTCCGTACAGAACCACTTCTCTGGCCCTTTGAACATGGGAAACAGGCTGATTTATAGGTAAGTGTGCCTGTGACTCTCTGTATTCTGTGTTATAAGATTCTTGAGTATGAAGTCTGTGACATAAAACACACAATTATATAGGCATACACCAACAATGTCACTGAAGCTGACACATGGAAGCATGATACCCCTCTCCTACATACACAAATACCAAAATTAAAAATGAACCGAAAGAGAGGGAGAGAGAAGAGAATGCAGGGAACACAGCACTTCATTGATATTTGGGTTTTGAGGTCTCTTAGTATTTTCTGCATTTTCTCCACATTCAGAGTCCCTTATGTGCCTTTTATATATGTGACTGTCAAGGGTTTAAAAGAGCTTCTAAAAAGCTTTTAATCTAATATGTCTACTCTGTTGCCTCCACAGAACATCTGTGGTATTCTTTTTGGGACAAGTGCTGGAGGATTTCTTTTCTTTTCCTATCTTTTTTAATTTGAACGAATTTAAAGTAATGATCCCGGTAATACTGCTAAAATGTATAACAATTTTTTCACTCTCAGTGGCTCTTAGGCTATTAGTTAGGTTAGAGTATTGTGAGAATGATTTAGACTATAATTAAGTTATGTTGTAATTCGGAATGTTAGAGAAACTGGGGACATTCAGATACAATTTTCAAGACTTGCTGACTTCTTTATGTTCTTCAATGGCTCTTTGAATGCCTTTAGTCTTCCATTTCTGACACCTTATTCTGACCTTACTGTTACAATGTCTATTTCCATAACTTAATGGTCTCATTCCATCTGCTCGATGTCTCTCATCATTCTTGGCCCTAGTGTTTATTTTCTCTAGTTTTATATTTTTCACTCCTCCTTTTATTACACCTCATTATTGAGAACTTCATTTCTTTATGTCAATACACTAGTAATACTTTGTTTTATTCCTTTCTTTTTGGAACTCTTTGAACAACCTTTCCTGTACCTTTTTTTCTTTCTGTTCTTTAAAATGCTCTCCATTTCCCCCACAATTCCCCCACGCATCATCCATTGCGAGCACACATCCTCAACCACATCCTATTGCGGATTTCTCCCTGTGTATTTTTCTCATTTTCCTTAATGGTCCTTCCCTTCTACCCAGTCTAATCCCTCCACTCTCCTCTGCTTTTTGTCAGTGTGTTCTTTATTTTAATGGTTCCCGTTGTGTTTTGCTGGCTTGTTATTTTTGTTGATTAGGTTCCAGTTATAGCTGGAATCATGTGATACTCAACTTTACCCACCAGGTTTTTTCCGCTTAACCTATTGCTTTCCAGATCCATTACTCCTGTCACAATGGTTGGCATTTTCTTTCTTTCTGTTTTGTACTGTTCCATTGTGTAAGTGTACCATAGTTTGGTGTCCGGACTAGTGCAGCTGATGTGGAAAGCAGTGTGGAATTTCTTCAGGAAAATAAAAAACCGCATTTTCTTCTGATATTGAAATCCCAAGGTTACATTTTTAAAAATACACTTTTGAAAACTGAAACTACTCCTACCTGAAAGGCATATAGAGTTCATTGAATCTTTTATGAAATAAAAAGAAGGTATTTGTGTTTTTGTATAAAATAATGATTTCAAGCTTTCCTGTTTGAGGTACAATTTGAATTCTACAGGGTAGAATGGTACTTTGGCAGACTGAGGTTCTTGGATGCCCAAGTCCAAAACCTCATATTACAATCTGCTAATATCCCAGAGGAGCAGAATGGCTGAACTTTGTCAGTGTAATGTATGTTGGTACAACTTTGGGGAAACTCATCAACAAAAATTGGTAAGTACACTGCACGATCACTCAGAGAAGAGCCTTTTAAATCAGAAGGCAGGCAAATTGTAAGTGAGCCAGAGGAATAATCAGTCGAGTTCAATAAAAACGGAGGAGAGAGTCTTTAAGGTGGTATTGCAAGGTATTCATATTTTCCTAATGACCAGGTGACTTAAAATTAACAGGCATTTTGTGGAAATTCTAAAAACAAGTGACCAAGCTAGTTTAGACCGAGAATAGGTTGCCAGAATGCAGAAGTGGATGCACACTGAACATAAGACATTTAACAGAATAGATACAAGGCCTTTAAGGA
>PVJD01014184.1:0-30310 GCA_004026545.1 Mormoops blainvillei | reverse complement strand
AAGATGTGAAGCAGGAGCCAAGACCAGCCATTCATATGGAAAAGCAGCTTGAGTGGGCCCCTATGTTGGGTGGGTGGAGTCTCAGGGGGGATCTCCAAGGCTGGTCAAACAGTTAGCCAGGTTGATGGAGTCTCAATATGGCAGCAGCTCTGTGGCTCTTTTGGGGGAGGATTCAGCAAAGGGACAATGGCCCCTGCTCACCTCGATGCCAGACACTTCAGTTTCTCCCTGTATACCACTGGAGCCTTTCAAGCTGCCACTCAGCTGCTGGAGCTCAGAGACAGTAAGTCTGAGTAGGTGACTCTGTGTATGGGTTTTTTTTTTTGTTTTTTTTTTTTAAAGACTTTATTTACTTATAGTTAGAGAGTAGGGGAAGGGAGGCAGAAAGAGGGAGAGAAACATCGATGTCTAAGGGATACATTGATCAGTTGACTCTCGCACGCCCCCAACTGGGAACCTAACCTGCAACCCAGGCATGTGCCCTGTCTGGGAATCCAGCCAGTGACCCTTTGGTTCACAGGCCGGCACTCAGTCCACTGAGCCACACCAGCTGAGGCTTGTGTGTGGGTTCTTTAAGAGGAACTGCTTAGGGCTCCGGTGGTTTCTTCCCTGACTTAATGCCCACAGTTTTTTGCAGCCAGAAGTTGTGGGGACTTATCTTCCTGGCATGGAACCCTGGGCTGCGGGCCTGGTGTGGGGCTGAGACTCCTAGCTCCCGAGATATCCCTCCTGAATTTTTTTTCACCACATGTCGGTGAGGGACCAGCCCCTTCATGCCTACACCCCTCCTACCAGTCTGGATGAATGTGGTTTCTTTAATTCCATAGTTGTCATACTTCCATTTATCTCCATTTCTGATGGTTCTGAGTGATGGTGGTTCTATATTTTAGTTGTAATTTTGATTTGACTGTGTGAAGTGATGAGCCGTCTGCCTACACTGCCATCTTGACTGGAAGTAAGAACTGCTCTTCTAAGTAGGTACATGTTCATTCTTGCTTACTTCATAGGGTCCAGCTTTGGGTCACCACAAAGGTTAGGTCATAACAAAGCATGCAGTGCACCTGTGTAGGCCTCTTACCCATAGCTTTTTCAAGGGCTGACACGAAGAACAAGTCTGTTCTCTAAAACCTGCCTGGATATACTATCTGACATATTTCCTTATTGTTCTATAGCTGGCTCTATTTTATAAATCATAGACTTCTGCACTTAAGTATCCCTCCCCTCAAATAAATTAGTGTGTTTCCTTTATCAGAAGAAAGAAGTGTCTTTTCCCCGAAATAAGCCAGTTTGCTTCTTGGATCATATCAAAACTGTTGACTTTGTCCTTTGCTTTGACCACCAGAAAGATGAAGGCCAGATTAGTGTATACTAGAAATAACTTTTTCATTATCCTACCAGGGCTTTTTTGTGAGTTATCAAAACCGGCCCTGGCCTGTGCAATTTAGTTGGTTACATTGTCTTGTAACCAAAAGGTTGCCAGTTTGATTCCTGGTCAGGGCACATACCTAAGTTGTGGGTTCAGTCCCTGGTTTAGGCGTGGGTACGGGTGGCCCCCAGTCTGGACACATATGATCCCTGGTCCAGGTACTTAACCAGTCGATGCTTCTCTCACCCATCTATGTGTCTCTCTCTCCTTCCTCTCTCTCTAAAATCAATGGGAAAAAGATGTCCTCAGGTGAGGTGTAAAAAACAAACAAACCTTAGGATCTAGTAAAATCTCTGGACTCACAATATTTGTATTATATTTAAGAGGTTCTTATATCCTGTGAAACATACCCCGGACCCTTAGAGTTAAGAATCTCTGCTTTTGATCTTTTTACATTCTTATTTCAACCAATCTGTACTTATAAATGTATTATGCTAAGTTTACTTGGCTTTAAAGAACTAGGTTATATGTAAATGACACATTGTTTTCAGAGGTTTTAGCAGCTGAACAGTTGCCCTGTATGTAATTGGCAGCTAGGCCATGGGAAATGATTTTATTTATCACAAGAGGAACTTTTTTGATTCTCATGATGATGAAACAGGTTAGATAATATAAATGGATGTAGTGTTTTTGTCCAATATTTTTCCAGAAAAAGAAACCTGGAGATTGTGTGCGTATGTTCTTGTGCACTAAACACAAATATGAATGGGTAGTCAGTAAAGTTATTACATTTTTACACTCTGCACCATGGCTTTTTGTGAAGTCTCTTGATGATGAAAGTTGTAAAAAGGCCTTGAGAATTTTCTCTGGGGCTGCTGTTTTAAAATTTAGTCCCCAGGTGTGAGAAGAACCTTCTCTCTTTGGGTGTCGGTTGAGCCATTGGACCCTGCTGTCACAGTTGTTCACAGATGCTCCTTCATGTTTGGTTTCTAGCAGGACGTCCTCAGTTGGAGGCCATGGATTAGGCTTTGCTCTTGGGCCTCCATGTGTAAAGGGATGGTATATTCAGTTGTGGGCTTTGTGCGATAGGGTACCCCACTGTACTTGCTGTTGGAGATTTCTTGCTCTTTAATGTCTCCTTATAGGGGAAGGGAAGCTCAACATCTGCCTGTCAGGAGTGTTCCCAAAATATAGGCTAATGAGGAGGAACTCATGCTAAGGAAAGATGTTTGGAATAGCTATGATTTTCACCTCTTTTTCCCTTCTCTTGTGAAAGACAGTTTGTAGTACATTTTGTCTCTGTAAGGGAGACTTGAGTACCCAGCTGGTTAGATATATTTAAAGAAAAAAAAATCTCTTTCAACAGACCTTGAAGAAATCTATTATAAATTTGAGTGGGAACCCGAGAATGCTGTGGCATACAGGCAAAACTAATTAAAATAACTGATAAAGAAATCAGATGTAGTTTTTCATGGAATTTTCAAGGTTAAAATGTACGAGAATTATGTTAATAAGTTCTGCTTTTAACTTGGTAAGTATAGGAATTCATTCTTTTGTACAATTGAAACCACCATCACCTATGCCCTCTAGTGCATACTGGATGAGTTTGACAGTAAAATTTTGTTCTGTGCTTCCTGGCTCTGCCCTAGTTACTGCTGAGATTTTTGGTGCGAGAGCTCTCTTAGCTCCTCTCTGATTCCCGTGTCCCTGGGTGTTGGAGAAGCGGGTAGCCTTGTCTCTTCCTGCCTGCCTGGTTCTCTGCAGCGCTTGAGAACTGGAGAAGTAGCAAGTGCATTCTGGAAAGTATGGCAGAACCCTGAAAGTCACCTCCTGAAGGCCAGGGCAGTTTCTGCCCCTACTGCTGCCCAGGCCTGGCATTCTGTCCTGAGGGTGTTTACCTGTGCCTGTTGAGGGACACCAGTTAAAAGCCTTACCTCCTTTTCCCCCATCCATGCTGAGTGAGCTGGTGTCTGGTGTGGAGTTGGTCATGCAGGGACCCTAGAGAACCCAGATGTTCAGCACCTGTGGTGCCCCTCTCAGGAGCGGTGTACAAGATGCTGCTGGGATGTACTCCACTGTACCCCCAGGGTGGAAGCCAAGTTGCTGTTTACTGGGGTTAGAAAACTGAGTGCCTTTTTTAAGCTCCCCAGGCTGTGGCAGCGGTTAAGGAAGCTGGGGGACAGTGGCCAGCCTTAGATGCTGTGAGCCCCATGGACAGCTATTTGTCCACTTGCTAAGGTTTGTGACAGAGCAGCTTCTTACAGCGTGATTGTTGTTTATTGGCGTGGTGGCTTTTTAGTCAGCTCCACTTTGATCCCCTTACCTTTACTTTCTTCTTTAGCCTGCTATTTTTGCCTATCTCTGCATGAAGGCAGGTGATGAGTAGCTGTCCTTTTTTCGACTGGCACATTTGGCATTATAGAGAATGTGGTACAAAACAGCCGTTCATTTAAGGTTTCTATATCTGTCACAAATGGTTTTTTAGGTTTCACATATCAAAATAGGTTACTAAGAAAGACTAAAAAAAAAAAAGGACATTCACTTTTTTTGATATACACAATTTTAATAACAAAACTTTCCTGTACATTGCACTTTGTTAACCATCTCCCCCCAAAACCCCAGTGTAATAGTATTTTCTTCCCAACCCCGAACCCACTTGCCCCCCACCCCCTAATGGCTCTTAAAGTGATTGAACACAATGTGTTTAGACTGTACTGTTGGTTTCCAGTCTGTGTTGATAGAAAGGGTAAACAAACATTCCATAGATGAAACTTTTTTTTTAAACTAACAAGGAGGACCAGGTTAGTTGAAGGAGTAGCAGGTGTTTCCAAATGTTTGTAATAACAGGATGAAAGCTTAAACCATGATTTTCTGTTTGTTTTTGCCTTAAATTATTCAAGTTTTCCCTTGCTAAGGGACAGAAATATTTAATTATCTAATGATGGCCTTATCACCTTTGTCTTTTTCTGGTTGAATTACTTTAACCAATGAGATATGAAAAGCACATCTCAAAACAGACTTTTGTGACAGGCCTGTCGCTGTATTGCTCTGTTAGGAAAATGATCATGTAAGTCAGCTTCTAAAAATATTTTTTCATTGTCATACTGATATCCATAATTTAGAGGGAGAATGGGGTATTTATATATATCCCCTCCCCCCCAATAGCTCTGAGTAGGAAGTATGCCTTAAGAAAATATGTCTTTTTTTTCAATTTTAGGATTCATGGGGCTCATTTTTATTGGAAAGATGAAGTCTCGCTCTTGGTGACTCGCATCAGAATAAGCAGGTGGATTTTAGTAATTAGTGGAGTTGGGAAGTGCAGTCAGTTCCATTCATTAAATTGGTACAGAAATTAACTTAGACACAGTAAAAAATTACATGTTTAAAGCAGATTTTTGGCTTAAAAAATTAGTATCTTTGCTATTTGATGTTGGCAGTAGGCATTCTCTCTGAGTTGTGTGTGGATTTGCAAATTTATCAGCCCACTCTCATTTTAGAGAGGTGATTGAAATTCCTGGCAAACTATAGAAATTAATATAAACGATTCCAAACTAGCTTTTGGTTACTAGGTGAGTACAGTATCATAACCTTCTCTAGCTTTCCTTTATCCAGAGAGATTTATTTATTTGTCTGGTTCTTGGAAAGTGGTCATTTTCTTCTAACCTTAGGTGGGGCATGGGGACTGGTGTGTTGTGGGGAGAGGAGGCTGAGGAGGATTAAACGAAACCGAAAAACAAAAGCCCTAACATTGCCTTAGCAGGATCTGCAGTTTAGCTGTGATGCTCTTTCACCCTAGCCAGTTGATAAAGAGAGCATGTGACCAATAGTCTCATCTTCAAACCTGTGCTGATCTGAGACACAAAAAGACCAAAATTAAATGGAATACTGTCCTCTATAGGCAATTCAAAAGGGAAGTTTAAGCTTTAATGAAAAAGGAACATGATATTTGGCATTGTCACTCACTTTTCAGAGAACATTACCAAGAAAATGCAGGGCCAAAAAATCAGTTATTTTTTAACTTGAAAGTATGCTGTGGTGGCCTTGGCTCTGCTGTTCCCCTGAATTACTAAATGGCTTGCTTTTCCAATTTACTTTTCTACATTCATTAGGGATTTTGCTGATTGATGGTCCATTTTACTAACTGTAATCTTTAGGATTAATGTGGGGATTCCCAGCCAGTACTTCTCACCCTTGTCCTCTTAGTTTCAATTAATTTTGATTATTGTTGAAATGATAGACAATATACTCCTTTGCTCTCCTTCAGGGCAAGTGGAATCTTGTGTGTTCAGGACACAGCTGTATTGTGAGAAGGCTTTTCTCTGACAAAGGGCCGTGGCTTCCCTGACAGATGAGTTGGTAATTTTACCTTGTGGAACTCTCAACTGTAATGAGGATTTCAGGTCCAGCCCTTCTGTAGGGAAGCAGTGAACTGTGCTCTGTGCCATAAGATCAGCTTTGGTCCCTTCTCAGGCAGGCCCAGGGTCTGGTTTAACAGGAGATGAAATGCTCAGTGCTCAAGATCAGGTAAACTCAACTGGGCTGAGACTTTGCCAAACTAATTTACCCACCTTAAAAAATTTAGTGTACATTTTTACCATAATATGTGATCTTGTCTGCTTTTTACTAAGATACATTTTCTTTGAAATGTAGACAGGCACCCCTCTCTTAGTATTAAAAAGGAAAAATTACAGTTAAACCTTACGGGTTAAACTGTAGTTTTAATGTGTTTTCAATTCAGTCCAGTGAAGAAAATATGCCTTGAATGAAGGATGTCATGTTAAGCAAAAGTTAACTTTTTTCTGTTACGGTAGTGGTTTTTCTTTTTCATATACGATAAATGTCATTGGTAAAAATGCTCATTCTTCTAAAATCAAGTCAGTAATCTAATGTCTTGTTTTTTGCTGCTACATACATGGAACTTTGTTTATGGAAAAATTCTGTGTGAATTGGTAATTTGCATCTGAATTCCAAATATGTTATGGTTTCTCCATAGAAATCATAATTGAAGAAACATAATACTTGTGGCTCTTTTCTACATGAAAAGTGTGGCATCATTATCATTTGTTAATTATGGAACGTTTAACACTAGAGAACCTTCTCTTTCTCCCCTTTTCAGCTGCAGCTCCTAGGGCCTTGCCCTGTAGATAGTGTGCAGCTGCCCATTTGCCTCACTCTTGGCTGCCTCTTAACTTCAGCTAAACTGTTTCTGTGATTTCAAAATGCTGCTTTTCCCTTTCATCCCCTCACCTCCGTGCCACCTTTGAGTTACCATTGTGTGGCTGCATAAGCATGTAGATAGATTGTTCTACCACGGAAAGGTTTGCCTCAGTAATATGTTGTTCCCTTCACTTAGAAGGAACTGCTCTGATAGCATGAATATGTATCTTTATCAAAAGATCAGGTTTTAGCATATAATATTTAGAAAGTGATTTTTTAATGGCTCCTTTACAATATATTCTAAGAATCAGTGTTATGCCTGTTGCTAGCAAGTTATTTTTTATTTGGCTCTGAGGTTCGAGGATCAGGAAAAGGCAAAAGAAAGAGGTTTAAACCTCTTTGTCAAGGCAGCTTTGATCATGACCGTTGAGAGAGAGAGAGACAGAGAGAGAGAAAGAATTTTGTGTGTGCTTTTGCAAACTAGAGGGAGCAAGTCATAGGATTAAGTTGACTCAGTTGCTCTTTTTTCTACAAACTAATTACCAAATCTTTCTCACATACAAATGTAAACACAAGATTTAATAAACTAATCAGTAAAATGGTAATATAATATTAGTTTAAAATAATTGTCTAAATGCCACAGAAATCAACATGTTAATTATATGTCAAACTAGAGATGTATGATGCAAAGTCAGTACAATTATTTAGTATTGATTTCATTGTAATGAGACCTTTTCACAATCACTTCGGTTCATTGTTTAAATATATTAAAGGGTCACTTAGCTTATTAGAATTACATAAAGGGCTTGATTTTTGTGATGTGGACTTTGATAATACCTATTAACCCAGGCAAAAACTCTGGAAGAAGAGTATTTAATATTTACCAGACTCCAGCATACATGAAATTATACTTCCCACACTGGCAGTAAATTGTAGATTTGAGTAAATACCAAATTATCATACAAGAGAACTCTGCTAAGCTTCCTTTTAAGCAGCTAGCCAGTGGTGGTATTTGGGATAGGAAGCATTGGTCAAACAATTATTGATCCATATCTTTTTCTACTCAGTAGCTTCTTTCCAAACCATTCTCAGTAGGAAAAAATAGTATATGGAGACCTTAGTGTAAATGCTTACACTGAATAGTACATAATCACATACATGAAATGTCTTATTTTGAAGTAAGCATTTTTAGACTTTCCAACAAGAGTGCAAATTAATGTGAGCATTGCTTCATTTCACACTTAAAATATGATTTCATTAAAAAAATTAAAAACACTTCAATACTTCAAAAACTTAAGTCTCCACTTGGATTTGAAAATTAGGCTTAATGTCATCATTGTTAAAAATTAGATATTTGTTTAGCCCCTACTATGTAAAATAGGTTACTTATCTGATGTAATTTTGATGATGGGTAGATATTATACTTCACATTCTTTGTATGGCAGCTGCTGACACTTGCACTGTCCATAACCATTAATGATGATGAAAGGTCCTTCATGGGTGGGTTCATATTCATTATACGGTCCTTGGTCTGACATGTTTGACATATGGAGTCGTGTTTGGGATCGGAGCTGCCTGTGATTCTGAATCATTGAGCACTGCCTAATTCTTCTTAAAGTGGGAAGGCAGCACTTCCTGGAGATGAACACTATAAAAATAATAAAAAAGAAAGAAAACAATAAAGCCATTGTTCCTGTAATTACCCTCTGAGTGAAGATGGCATTGTCTGGTTCAGGAAAGTGTTCCTCAGTAGTAACTGATATGCCTGCAGTAGTTGGGATTTCTTTGTCTCCCACATGGTAACTTGATGAGCTTATTTTTGTATATTCAGTGGTTGGATCTCTGTAAGTTGTAGCCATGGCTGTGACAGTGGTTGATAAATTCCAGCAGAGCTGAAATCCATGAACTGCATCTAGTATATCCTCTCCTTGGGTGTGGTCAGGACTGTGGCATAAGATGGACTGCTCCCACCGACCTTGGAAACTGCCCAGCCAGGAGGCCAAAGCACATATTCTGGGGCTGCATTCCCACAGATTGCCAGAGAGGCCAACAGTTGTGAGGGATCTCAGGGAATTTAAGATCTTGGAATCAAGGCTGTTTAACTTGTTGTTATCCATTAGGAGTATCTTAAGATTAGGCATTGTTTCAAACACTGTCAGGTCGATGGCCTTGATTTCATTTCCAGTCAGGTCTAGCTTTTCTAAAGTGCCCCAGGTCCATTCCATCCCACATGTCAAGTTGCTGATTTTGTTCCATTGTAAGAAGAGCGTGTGCAGACTGCTTAGCCGTAGGAAATGAGCAAAATTAATCTTTGTCAGCTGGTTGTGCTCTAGGTGAAGCTCTCTCAGTTTGATTAATCCTGCAAATCCATTACGAGCCAAACTTCGCAAACGGTTTGTGCTCAAATCTAGAAACTCCAGACTACGACAGTCCCAGAATAGGCGTACTGGGATAGTCCGCAGAGAGTTGGACCGTAAATGCAAGGTCTGCAGCTTCCGAAGGCCATAGAAGAGCTCTGGGTGCAGAGATGACAGCTGATTAAAAGACAGGTCCAAATTTTGCAGGTTAATCAGTTGGGTAAAAGTTGTGTTTGGCAAGTAAAATATTTTGTTGGAACTTAAGATTAATTCCTTAAGTTTATATAGTCCTTGAAAAGCATCTTCTTTTACTGTTGAAATTTGATTGTGATCTAAGTGGAGCCAGGTAAGTTGACCAAAGCTGGCAAATTGATCTCTTTCAAGCTCTGTGATGTGATTGTGCCTCAGGGACAGGCCCAGGGAGCCCTTGTCTGTGGCGTTTGGCACTGAGTGGAAGCCCTGAGAGTCGCAGTAGAAGAGCAGCTTCTCACAGCGGCATTTGGGTGGACACGCCATTCCCAGGGCAGGCAGCATTTTTAAAACCATACTCATTGCATATATTGCTGCCAGCATAGGGGCCCCTAACGGCCACTTGAAATGTAAGCCTGCAGAATATAATTTAAGGAAAACAAGAAGATAGGATATTTTTCAGCAGAGCATATGAGCTATTAAAAAAAAAAAAACACCCCATAGCATTATGGTGAAAGATTTCACTGCATATAACTCATTTTTCATTTACTGCAGAAAAACTAACCTTGTTAGTATGACTGGAACAAAACTTAAATCATTAAGAAGATAAAACATACCCTGTGTCAGCAATATATGCTTTTAACCTAAATGTCAAGATACAAAAATATGACAATGATTCCCCTCATAGCAAGTGAATTCAGTGGTTTATTTTAAAAGACATGATTCCTTGCCGACTGTACAAGACACATAAATGCATGGACTTACCCATTCTTCTGAGCACATTGGAGGCTGCATTCAGTCGCGGTTGTCAGACTCAACGCAGTGAGTCTGTAAAAGGCTCTAACGTGCAGGAGCCTTTGACCAGTTTCCTGTTTTCTGTGTCCCCAGGCTTTTTCAGTAAAACCGAATCCACCAGGGTGAGTTGTTTTTTTTCTTAAGATATTCCTTTCAAAAGCATTCGTTTCATTTTCTGTGACCACTCTGATCCCTTAAATCACATTTGAATGTAAGTTATTAATTCGCCCTTCTCTAACTGCTCAGCTGGTTAATCAAAGCGTCAGTCTTTCCTTTCCGCAGCTGTTAGTTCTCTCGGTCTTAACTTGTTGATGGCAGATGGGAGGCTTGTTGCAGAGAAGAGCTCCTGGAGCAGCATGAGTGCATTTACTGAAAAGCTTTTCCGAGAAATGGCACAAGAATGGATTTGCTTATGTGCTGCGACCACACAGAACTGTATATAGGCTGACGTCACCGGGTGACGTGTCTTTTGTTTGGGTTTTCCAGAAGCTTTACTGTTATAAAGCACCGTGCTTTGTAACAGTATCGGGCTGTTGTAAGACCCCCGGTTACAATAAAGCAAGAAAGAAGAACTCCTGACTTAAAAACATGGTATCCCTTCAGTGTAGGAAGCAGCAGTGAGGTTGTAATAAAGGCTGCATTCAAGAAGACCCGTCTGAACAGTGAGTTGGGTTAGCAGAGTGATGATTTTTAATGCCTGTGAGAGCCAGTGCTAGGCTGCCGATTCTTCATAGAAAGACCATCTGAATGGTCAGGAGCCTGCACGATTTATGAAGTGCTGATCTAATGCCAGCCTATGCAAGTTAGTGCCCTCTGCTCTAGTAGTTTGGGAAGCTACTCAATCACCCTGTTGTCATGCTTTGTTAAAATGGAAGTATGACTGCGATTTGCATTCAGTGTGTTGGTAAACTAGATAAGTGGATTTGGCTTCTTTGTTGCTGAGCTTAACATCACAGACCAAGAATAAAGGGGGGAAAAAGCTTGCAGAGCATTTGGTTATTTTTTTCTTTGAGAATTTCAGAGGAACTCTAATTTAAAAGATTTCTCCTTTTCTGTCCTATTTTATAATAATATTTTGTCACAGGAAAAAAAGATAGGTTGATATAGTCATTTAATACTGCATTCCCTAAGCCTTAACAGTGGAACAGAAGTGGTTTAGGACAAGTGATAACAGCATGGCTAGATTCTGACACAATCCCTTGTATTTACCTCTGAATCTCACCTACTCCTTCAACTGAAAGCCTCAGTTGATTCTGGGATTGGGTATTGTGGCACTCAAGTAATAGAACATTTATTTGCACACTTAATAGCTCCTACTGGCACACTAAAGAACTGACTTTGAGTCTCATACTATTGTCGGACTTTGTCTAGTGAATACAAAAGGTCTCTTAAACTTTGGAATATGATTTTGCTTTGGTTGTTGTTACTTGACTTACCTCTGTCTTCTCTCTTTTGAATAGTGTCATTGCTTTTCAGAGCTTGATTATGAATGTGCAGCTTCGTGTGTGTGTGTGTGTGTGTGTTTTAATCCTCACCTGAGAATATGTGTTTGTTGATTTTAGAGAGGAAGGGAGAGAGAAAGACAGAGAGAGGCACATCGATGTGAGAAACATTGATTGGTTGTCTTCTGTACGTGTCTGGACCAGGGATCAGAACTGCAGCCTTTTGGTGTGTGGGATGACACTCCAGTCAAGTGAGCCACCCGGCCAGGGCTATACAGCTCCATGTTTAGTGTTCTGTAGGTGTGAAAGATATTTCTAGCATGAGTCAGGGTCATATTTTTAGGCCTGACAAAGGTAAGACCTCTTACACATCTTGCCTTATTGATATCACCTTCCATGCCAGTTTGTTTTACATTGGCACTTATCTGTAGTGGATCTTATATCACACCTAAAGAAATCTCAACACTACCCATGGTATCTGTGAAACATCATTGGCCTGTTGGTGTCCAGGGCCTTAATCCTACTGAACAAGCCTAAGAAGTCATTGCCTTAAGGGGTATAGATTCTGTGTTGGAGTGTGGTACTGGAGTGTGGACTGGAAGGTCTCTTTCTCAGGGTGTTGTGTAAAGGTGCTGTGAAAATGGCAGCAACTGTAGGCATATAGTTTGAGTCTTCCTAGAAACAGACTCCAAGATGGGATTTAGAAGTATGAGTTTTATTGGGGAAAATGCCTGGGAAGTATAAAGGAAGAGAGAAGACAGTAGGATACTCTGAGGGCCAGTACAGTCTTCAGACCACAGGGCAGACCTGACACCTCTGAAAGGAGGGGGAGGGAAGATCTGACAGGCAAGGTCTTAGACTATACAGTGCAGTTCTAAGACAGTTTCCCCAGGCCAAAGAGAGGTCCCCAAACCAAAGTTGCCTGTTCTCAGGAATGAGCTCATCTTAGTATGCCCACCATTTTCTTTCCCTGGTTAAGAGTGAAGGAGGTCCTATTTTCGACTTCAAGGATGCCACTCCTGCTGCTGACCTTGAGCCTTTCCACGGTCTCTCTCTGTAAGCTAGAAGCTCTTAACATGGGCCCACAGACTGACCGGTGACATTTTGCTGCTTGTATATTATTCTGTGAATAAGGTTTAATCAGATTCTTAGAGGGTCTCTGACCCTAGATTTCAGAGTTACTGTTCTGCAGGAACTTGCTTCCAAAACTTCCAAGGGAAAAATTTGCTAAAGGTTTCTTTTCTTTCTTTTTCTTTTTCTTTTTTTCTTCTCTTTCTCTTTCTCTCTTTCTGTTTCTCCTTTTCTCTTTCCCCTCCCCTCCCCTCCGCTTTCCCCTTCCCCTTCCCCTTCCCCTCCTTTTGGAAAAGAAGCCCTCAGAATACTGTAAATGTCCTCATTGAAGCCAACCATCCTCTAATGGGAAGGAGAAAAAATCCCAGAAAAGCTTTACCAGGCACAAGGATCTGGATTAATTCTTCCCTGAAGTAACCACTTTAGTTCCCTGTGGAGAAAAGCATTAGAGTCGATTGGATTAGAGCAATTACGATTAGGAATGAGTTGTTTGTGAAAATGTAGAAGGAAAAGCATCTCCTTTTTGAACTCTTTGTTCCTTTCTGCTCTCTAGATCACTTAGCCTACCTCTTATATACTAACAAATGGGAAATGCTTAAATTGTATTTTCCCAGTACCATTATAACTGATTAGTGGGCAAGAAAAATTGCCCAGAGAAGTACCAGTGCAATCAAGAGTAATTATTTTTGACACATCTGGAATAGAGGGCAATAATGCAGTATCACAGTACCCAGAGTGCACAGTTCCTTCTAGGTCACCCGCCATCTTGCTCACTTGGCTTCTCTTTGGATTCAAAAGGCTCAGGCAGTGGAACCAGAGAAAGTAATGCTGTTTGCCTTAAAATTGGTGGAGTACACAGTTCCTGTTGATGGAATTTTGTGTCATTTTTTTGACCTTTTTCTTTAGCGAAGAGGACTGAACAGAAACCCATGTTCTTTCTGAATTAAAACTTTTTCTTGATTTTGTCTTAGAACAGCTTTATTCTGCATACATATGCCTTTGACTTAAAGTGGCAGTACAACTTCTGGAGGGTACTATCTATATCAAAGGAGCAGTAAAATCTAACCGCCCCCCCCACCCCCCACCTCTCCCCTCTGTAAATGGGTTTAAACAGATTATGTGAGTCAAGCAGGAGAGTTTAGGTGCTGTAGTTACCTGCATTCCTCTACCTGAAAGCTTGATTTTAATGTGTGTTGCTGATTGGAGAGAATTATTTCCCCACTTGGAGAAGCATGTGTACAGAAATTTACATGGAATTTCCTATTCTTTTGCAGTAGAGAGGGAGCTTGATTTTGCTTTATGCTAAAAGGCCAAATGTTTAATCATGCCCAAGTTTAAAAACTGTCATACCCCAGCGACTGAGGTGTTGTACAGAGGTGCTCTGGGGAAGTATGTTCAAATAAACCTTGTTGCTGCCAGTCTCTATCACTACTTGGAAGATATCCTCTCATTCATCCAAAAGTGACAGTTTTTAGGATGGAGGCCCTAGATTTTATAGATGTGAGTACATCCCTTACCAAGGACCTTTTGGGATTCTTAGTTGGCAACCAACCTCTTACTTGCGCCTATATAGTATCAAGACCTGTATGTAGAGTAAGTGGGTTTTACTATCCTGTTTTTGGAGGGAGGATGGAAAGATGACAGAAGAAGATTATCGTAAATCCAGGAGTTGTTCACTCCTTTCAAACATACATGCATTTAGGGGCAAACATGTAACTTCTTTTAAATTTTTGGTTTGCTATTTAAAGACAGGAAAAATTACTGGGGTTTTTTTGCTAAATATGAGCTTGTTACCTTTGAAGGAAGTGGAACCCATTTGACTGAGGCAGATAGAATTTGTCGGGATTAATGGTTTTACCAGTCTGTCCTGTTGGAGGTGGGCTAAAGGGAAAATGATAGTTTCAGGTAGAGCCAGGGGGTCTGAGAGCATTCAGAATTCTAGAATTCTTAGACTCTTGTTGCAATTACAGGGGACTACTGTATAAATATGTACAGTATATCTGTGTTGCTGGGAATCTTTTCTTTCAAAAGCCTTTAAAAAAAGAAGACTTCCCACATCAGGCTCCCAGAATTCCCATTTTTTATTGGATTCTTTTCTCCATCCCTGCCCTTGATTGATTATGGTTTTTAAAAGTTGTTTTGTTCTTTTGTTAGTAAATATGACTGAGAAAGCAGTAGGAAGGGGAGTGATGGTTACACTAGTGATGGTGTATTCCTTTTGATGCTGCAACTTAGAAAGTTTAGGGTTTCTATTCCAGTTTTTGGAGGCGTGCGCTTCTGGCAGTTCTTGCTGTTCGGGGGGGTGGCAGGGCTAGGATCATGTGACAGCCTAATTCTTTTGTGCTAACCTTGTATTCTATGCCCATGGCTAGGTCATTTGTCAGTAAATCTCAGTGTGATGCACCTGAGTCAGATGTTAGGCGAGGGAAGATCCTCCATAGAAGTTTGGGCAGAGGTTCTTTAAGCCATGAAAATCTTTTATTTCTCCCACCATAGACATCAAACCAGACCCAGCAGAACTATCCTGAAATCTTGATTAATGCAGACTGATTGAAACTTATATTACCAAGCCCTTTTCTTATTCTTATTGTCAGTGGCTTCATTATGTGTCATGTTTCCCTCTTCCTCTGTGCAAGGCAGGCTTCTTCTTCCTTCTGCTCCCCTCCTCCCCACCCCTCCCCTCCTCCCCGCCCCATCTCCCGCTCCCCCTTCCATTATTCTGAAATACAGCCAAGTTTGGATTTGTCCTTCCTGCTTTTTCCTCTCTACATTTCAAAACACATCTAAATAGCTTTCTATTTAGATGTGCTTCCTCCTGCCTACATTGATGGCCATGTGCTATATTCAAAGCCATTTGCACAGGATAGAATTAAGAGTTAAGATATACATTCATATTTTCTTGAAGAATCCCTTTCGATTTTAGAGGACTCTTTGACCCAATTGGCTAAATTTAAAAGGGTGAATTTGCATGTATATTGTCTAGATGTGAGCAAGTTTTGATTGTTGAAGTTTGGAAATGCCATTCCCTCAGAACCTTCTTAAATGTGCTGTGGGGTAAAGGGACAGCAACATGTGCTAAGGCAAGCAAAAAATATTGAAATATGTGATGTCATCAATGCAGAGAAAATCAATAACAAAAATTTGGCCCAAAGAGCGAAAGATCATTTCTTATTATGAAAGGCTGTTGCAGCATGTAACATTATAGCTGCAGTCGAGATGTGTGTACCCGTGTTGCTGGAATGTGGCTCGTTGAGGCTTGAGCTTTTGTGGGAGCTGATTCTGTCCTACTGCTTGTTCCATGTGTAGGGAGAGTGAAGAGGTCTGTCTGTCTAAGGGCTTCATGATTTCTCCCATGTGTGTTTGTGGATGTGAATGTGTATCTAAGAGCTGCACAGTTTTTCCCTTATATGGCTATACTATAACTTATAGACATGTTTGTTTGAGGCTTTTAGCTTTTGCAGACAGTATAAAATGAATCTTTTAAATATCTTCGCATTTTAAGTTTATATATATATTTAATATATTTTACTGATTATGCTATTGCAGTTGTTCCACTTTTTTCTCTCCTTTATTCTCCTCCGCCCTGCAGTACCCCCACCACCCCAACCCTGTTAGTTCATGTCCATGGGTCATACATATAACTTCTTTGGCTTCTCCATTTCCTATACTATTCTTAACCTCCCCCTGCCTATTTTGTACCTACCACTTAGGCTTCTTATTCCCTGTACCTTTTCTCCCTTTCTCCCCCCACTTCTTGCCTCTACCCTCCATGTGATCTCCATTTTCGTGAATCTGTTCCTGTTCTAGTTGTTTGCTAAGTTTGTGTTGGTTTTTCAGGTTCAGTTGTTGATAGTTGTGAGTCTGTTGTCATTTTACTGCTCATAGTTTTGATCTTCTTCTTTTCCTTAGATAAATCCGTTTAACATTTCTTGTAATGATGGCTTGGTGATGATGAACGCCTTTAGCTTTATCTTGCTTGGGAAGTACTTTATCTGCCCTTCCATTCTAAATGATAGCTTTGCTGGATAGAGTATTCTTGGATGTAGGTCTTTCATGACTTTGAATTCTTCTTTCCATCCCCTTCTTGCCGGTAAGGTTTCTTTTGAGAAATCAGCTGATAGTCTGATGGGAACTCCTTTGTAGGTAACTCTCCTTTTCTCTTGCTGCTTTTAAGAATGCTTTCCTTATCTTTAATCTTGGGTAATGTAATTATGATGTGCCTAGGTGTGTGCTTCCTTGGGTGCAGCTTCTTTGGGACTCTCTGAGCTTCCTGGACTTCCTGGAAGTCTATTTCCTTTGCCAGATTGGGGAACTTCTTCTTAATTATTTGCCCAAATAAATTTCCAGTGTCTTCCTCTTCCTCTTCTCCTTCTGGCACCCCTATGATTCGGATGTTGAAACGTTTAAAGTTGTCCTCAGCCTCTCATTTTTTTGATTTCTTGTTTCTTCATTCTGTTCTGGTCAAATGTTTACTTCTTCTTTCTGCTCCAGATAGTTAATTTGAGTTCTGGTTTCCTTCCCCTCACTGTTGGTTCCCTGTATATTTTTCTTTATTTTACTTTGCGTAGCTTTCACTTTTTCCTCTATTTTGCGACCATACTCAACCATTTCTGTGAGCATCCTAATTACCTGTGTATTAATTGTGCATCTGATAGGTTGCCTATCTCTTCATCGCTTAGTTCTGTTTTTGGAGATTTGATATGTTCTTTCATTTGGGCCATATATTTTTTATCCAAGAGGCTATTATGTTGTAAGGGGTGGAACCTTAGGTATTTGCCAGGGTGGGGCAACTCACTTCACTGCGTTGTGGCACTGTATTTGGGGGAGGGGTCAGAGAGGGAACAATGCCACTTGCTTGGCTTTCAGCCAGATTTCAGTCGCTTCCTCTTCTGCCCACAAGCAAATTGAGCCCTTCTGCTGCTGGCTCCCAGGTGGGTGGGTTTGTGTACATTCTGGGACTCTGTGGGTCTCTCTAATGAACTCTTCTGTGAGGCTGGGCATTCCTCCCGCCTTCACAACCCCCACAGTTTTTAAAGCCAGAGGTTTTGAGGCTTTCTTTTCCCGCACTGGAACCCTGGGTTGCATGATCTGTCTCGCTCCCCAGTAGTTCCTCCTGATTTATCCGCATGCAAATGTGGGACCACCAGGTCCACCATCTGCAGCCTTGCCTGCCCCGGGCTGTTAGCCACCACCTTGACATGCGTCCTCTTTGCCCCAGCTGCCCATCTCCACCCCTCCTAGTTTGGATGAATGTTCCTTCTTTAACTCCGGGGTTGTCGGACTTCCATACAATTCAATTTCCTGGCAGTTCTGGTTATTTTTTTGTTTTTAAATTTGTTGTCCTTTTGGTTGTGCAAGGAGGCAACGAGTATCTACCTACACCTTCATTCGGCAAGTTTATATTAATACAAGTTCCTAATCATAAAATTTCAGGTTAAGGGATGTGTATCTTTAGAACTGATAGGCATTGCCATATTGCCTTCCAAAAATTTTAAAACTATTTTATACTTCCCATAGTAGCCTGTAAGCATGCACTAGCCACCCATCCAAGCTCTTCTCCCCCAAACACTGTATTGGAAGCCAGCAAAATTTAAAAATATCTGGGAATCTGATAGGTGGAAAATGCTCTTTGGTTTGTTCTAATTTAATCATGAGTAAGATTGAGTATCATTTTGTATGTAGGCATATTGTTATTTTTGTTCTTTTCTGTAGACTATGTATTTCATTTACTCATTCCACACCCCACTTCTAAAATTGGTCATTTTCTTAAAAGATTTTTAAGACATTTTTTCTTATTAAATAAATGAACTTTGCCAAATATTTTACATATTTATTTCAATTAATCATCTGTCTTTTAAAGGTGTATAGTTTTGCTGTATATACCTAATCTTAATGAATGGCTAAACTGATGAGAAGCTTTTTAAATAATAAAACAAACACATACTTGCACCAGTTGGTGAACATAAGATGTAGAGTCTTCAGTAAACAACGATCCCCTGTTAAACCATTATCTTAAGTAGGGCAGGGAGGATCTGAGTCCTTTAGAATGTTTTTCTTTTTAATCAGTATGGAAACCAAAAGGCTTCCCTGGTTTATCACAAATTTTAACCCAATTTTAGCAGTTAACTGAGCATTTAAAAATCCTTCTGAAATATCCCCACAGTTGAGCTTTTTTACTTTTTTCACCCCCGAATTGTTAGTAGGTTCAAAATTAAATTCTTACTCTATGACTGTTACATATTTAATTTGTGTATTGATTGGCTTTATATACCTGTTTGTGCTCCTGAGAACTTCCCAAATTACTATGCACAGCAGCTATTTAACAAGTAGATGATTATTCTCCTTTTTAAGGAAAAAAACAAACAAACAAACCCTGGTGTCTCAAAAGAGACTAGAATATCTCAGCTATATGCTTCAGTTTGTGCCAGGGACCTCTTAGTGATGGCTCTCTAACTTTTCTCCATCATGGACTTTTGTCATTTTTTTTCCCCCTAGAAAGAGAAAGGAATGTTCACGTGCTCATTCTGATCTCCCAGGAGTTGATGGAAAAGTGCCACAAATTCATTGTGATTCAGTTAATGGGAGTTCTGTGTGATAGCAGCCGTGTAGCCGGACGTGGTATAGTTACGCCATGGTGGAATACCTCAAAAGCCATGTTCTAGTGTGTGTCTGTGGCCAAAGCTGAAAATGCCTAAGCTTATTATAACTGATAGGACATTTAGACAGATGCCTGGGCATATTTTCAGGTGTAAATGATGCAGCACCAAGCTGAGAAAAATCTAAAGGTGGTATGCAAGTACAAGGATGGCTGTCATCTGTGAAAATACCCAGGCAGACCAGTAAAGCTCATTTTTAAACTTCTATTCTCTGTGAGGGGAAGAAAAGGAAAGCGGAGCAATATGCCTGTAACATTAGTAGGAAATTGGTTTCCTACCAATTTTTAAAAATTTTTTTACAATGATCTAGGTAACATTAGGCAAGCTGGAAACGTTTGTTTTTTGCAACTGAAGCAGAGGGTACTCTTTGAAAGGAATTTGGAAATGCAGGTATATATAACCATTATATTGTTTGAGCTCTTACTCTTTGCCTAAGGCTCCCAGTGACTCTTGTCACATACTCAGCTTATACAGAGCCCATCAACCATGTCTGGGCCAGGTAGAACAACGAGGTCAATTTGCTTCTCATGTTATTCTCCAAATGTTTATTGCATGAAGATGTGTTGCCCAGTCAACAGCAAAGCTTTAATTTTAGTTGTACTTGTGAAGACATGGATCGACTCTGTAATAGATGATAGTCTCCTTTGGTGTTCAAACACTTTTCTTTAATATTGTAGTTCCTCGTTCTTCAAAGTCTCCAACAGCACCATAAGTATCACTTCCTCACCCCCTGCTTTACATAAAGGCCTCTACTCTGTGGATGACAGCCTCATTTTCTCCCCTTTGTACCTGCAATGATGCTTCATTCATTTCTCTCATTGTCCTGGTGGTGGGGAGAGGGGGCTGCTTCAGATGCCCATTCTGACTTGGGTCTTTGGAATGCCGTGGTTTTTAATTTTTTAATTTTGTTTAATTTTCTGGTGGCTGATGGAGACATTGTATCTAATTAGACCTTCCTATTGAATTAACCACACTTTCTTATTTTCTTCTAAATAGTCCTTAAATGTTTCAGGATTAAAATATTGGATTTTGCCCTCCTCTGCTACTCTCTCCAGCCTTACTCTAGACTAAAATGAAGGTAGAAAGCAGCATTTGGGGTTATTTGAAAAGCCTTATATTTTCACTAATAACATGAAATCAGGAGAACGATAATTTGCCACACAGATCACACATTAAGTCGAATGACTTTGATATGTTTCTCATTTCATTCATGTCTAAGGGGAGAGAGACAGGTATGATTTGAAAACGGCTTTGAAGAAAAGTATAAGGTGCTGTGGGAGTACTCCAGAGGGACATCTGTGCTGAACTTACAGTTGAGGTTGGCTGTCAGAAAGTGCTATCACATCTAAAGTGTCAGTAGGAATTAGAAGAAGGGGGAAGAGTATTTCAAGTTGGTGAGAGAGCATGCCATGTCAGAAGAATTAAAATGCAGGTGGTAAGTCATAACACGGAAGATGGCAGAATGACCATAGTCACTGAAGTGCTGGTAATAGCTGGGCTCCAGCAGGGAGAGTGCAGAATAAGAGAAGGAAGCCTTTGGCTGAAGAGCCCTCACTGAAGAGACCTTGTAGTTCCTTCGGCTTATAGCAAATTTTTTCCTGAAAGAATTGGAAGTTTTCACTGTGTATTTTTCCCTGGAAGCACTGAGTTTATGTTGTGCCATTACCTTTTAGGTTGATTAGTTTTTTATAGGCTCACCTAGGAACCTTTGTCACATTGTTTCTAGAGACTAAAATGCCCCCTGAGATGCCACGAGTGATGCCAGGAACATATTTCATCCTTTCCTGACTGTTGCTAATTTTATCCCTTTTCAAAGGGAAAGGTTGGAGTGCAGTCAGGGACTTGAGAGGTAAATTAGGTTATGGGTGACGAATTGGTGGACATATGTACCAGCCACAGCAGTGAGACCTGGTATCATCTGTGGTAGAGGTATCAGTGGTTGGGGAAGTTGTACATTTGTTAGAGGAGAATGTGTGTTCTTCCTGAGGCAGGAGTCAGTTCTTTTGGGGGCAAAAGGCTGTTATTTCAGAGGTTATCTCCAAATGGGTAAAATCCTCCATGAAATTCTAGATCTTAATATTTTAAAAATCAACGCCTAACTTAAATGTAATCTTCTGCATACCTTTTACTCACTACTTTGACCCACTATTATGTCATGCAGAACTCCTGTGAGGTACAGGATGATACAAGGTTGCTGAATTAGTGTTACTCTGAATGATTTTGTCTCAGATTATAAACCCTCTAATAGAAGGATTATGGCTAGTCCCACCCACTCCAGTGGATTCAGAGTAGGTGCTTAGTAAAGAGTGTGTCTAAATAAATAATGGTCTGTTCACACAGGACAAAAGAAGGTGGGGAAGTTTCTTCAAGCTTCTGTTAAACATGGGTTTTGAAAGCTCTTTACTGTGTCAGCCAGAACTATGTTGCTAGAGACTGTCCCAGCCGATAACCTTTGCCTCTCAGCAGGCATTTACTTGCTGAAGAGAAGCTTTATGTTAAAACCCCGAATATGCCTTATCTTTCTCTTCCAAACCCTTTTGTCCTTGCTTAGCGGGGACATACATATCATAATCAAGTGACCTAGGTGACCTCTCTGTTCAGTTGGAATAGGTGGGAGCTGAGAGTCATTTATTTTAAAGATTCATTGAGCAGCTTTACTTTGGCCTCCCTAAAACTAGAAATAAAAAACCCTAACAGCTGTAATTTCAAAGAGAAGTAAAATTTTGTTTTACAGATCAAAATCTTCCGGCTTTCATCGGGTTCATCATTAAGGTTGTGTGTGCATATGTGTATACTCATTCCGATAGTATTTTAAGTGATTGTGAGACAGGCTAATAAGCCAGAACAAGCAGAATAGGGAAACTGAGATAGACAGTTAAACAAGCAGTTTGTAGCCCTCTAGTAAATCCTATCTTCCCTAAACCAAGGACACTTAAGAGTAAATGGCTTACACTTCTCTCCAACCAGTAGGTAAATAAATAGCTTAAATCACCGAGCTCTGGGAGATAGATAGCAGAAGTCCAGTTAGTGCTATTTGCCAGCCATACCCAAGGACAGATGAAGATAAGGGAATAAATCTCATTTTGGTACATCAGCATAAAGTTGATGGATATTCTATTGAGATCCTCCCCAAGAGTTCCCCTAAATCCCAGGCATGGCAGCACCACTCTCTTCCCCTTCTTCCCCAACAGGCGTGCATCTTCTAAACTCTAAGGGACTCCACAAAGCTTGCAACCAGGGAGCAGTGGGCAGCGGCAGCGTTCCCCAGGCTAACCCCCGACCCTCTCCGCAAGGCCCCTTTTTCTCTGACTTCTTAGCTAACAGCAGCCATGCCAAGGCTCAT
Organism: Mormoops blainvillei; assembly: GCA_004026545.1. Lineage (NCBI taxonomy): Eukaryota > Metazoa > Chordata > Mammalia > Chiroptera > Mormoopidae > Mormoops > Mormoops blainvillei. The sequence continues at coordinate 7,934 of PVJD01014184.1, read as the reverse complement.
TTCTTTCCTATAACATTTCCAGAGAGCCAGGGCAGCTCTACTTAGGCTCTGATGTTGCTTCTGATATCCTAAACCCTTGTTTCACTGATCCCATCTTTAAAAAACATCCTCTCAAAATCACCTGGACTCTTTCCTACACAAAGTTAAGAACCCACACACTACCGGCTGGCCAGCCCTAGGCAAACCTACTCAGGGCCAGGTGCCCTCTCCACTAATAATTGGAACCCTGAACTTGCTATATGGCATATATTTTTTTAAAGAGATGCTTTGATTTAAAAGGTGGTCTGTCTAGTACAACCTAAAAGCTTCAGTAAATAACTGCTTCTGAACTGCCCCCTCCTGATTCATGAGGCATAAACCTCTTATTTCCTAAAGTAACAAGAAAGACAAATTGATTTTTAGGGTAGTTGAGCAAAGAATTAACAGATTCATGGTGTGTGTTGGCAACTTAAAGCGAATTTTGTTGTGCAACTATAATTCCCTCAAAAGACAAGTCGAAGGGTGGCTTTTATATGACTTTCCTTAATTTGGGTGGAAGTAAATCCTTCCACCCAAATTAAGGAAATTTCTGGGTATTTGAGGTTATAGGGAATTGGGCTCTCATAAGGTCATTGAATCTAACCTTTTAGTTTCTGATAAATAGATGTTTTCTGGAATAAATGATTCCTCCCCCAAAAACATGGCTAGGAGAAATGAAAAAACTTTACAGGGTTTATATACAGAAATTTTCTTGGAGTGCTTGAGTGTCTAAGGAATATACTGAGACTTTCTTTTTTTAAATTTTTATTTTAAAAAAAGATTTTATTTATTTTTAGAAAGAGGGGAAGGGAGGGAGAGAGGGAAACATCAGTGTATGGTTGCCTCTCACATGACCACTACTGGGGACCTGGTCTGCAACCCAGGCATGTGCCCTGACTGGGAATTGAACCGGCGACCCTTTGGTTCGCAGGCTGGCACTCAGTCCTCTGAGCCACGCCAGCCAGGGCTATACTGAGACTTTCTTCATTAAAACATTAATTATGAGGTCAATTTGATTTTTTAAAATTAAATTTCAGTCACCTTTGCCTTAGATCGTGGTATTTTGATCTTTGAGATTGTCAATAACTAATTATACTTGTCTCATCCTTTTCTGACTGATGGCTATGAATAAATCACAGTTTATTCCTACAGGTAGAAATTCTCATAACTGAATCAGTTTTATTGAGACTCTTATTTCTTTTACCCGTTAATATTAGTGCACTACTTAATTTTATTGGCAGTACAGGAGTATTGGGGTGAAAGGTGAGGAATGTGACTCTAACCAGATTTGATAGCGGCCATATCAATTTATCATTTATATTTCAACTTTTAAAATTGTTAAGTCCCCTCTTGTCTTTTTGTTTTTGTTCTCTGCTATCCTATATTCCTCAATATTCCTTCTCTTTTCTCTTCTAGCAGTCCATAGAAATGGGGGCAGAGGAACAAGTGTCATTGTCCCCACTTAACAGGTAGGGAATAAGAGAGAGAGTGACAAACATACATAAAAAGGCACTCAGAAAACATAACCACATCTCCTCACCCCCAATCAGTCATCTGCTGTGTTGGCTTATGCACTGATGACATATCCATACCAGAATGTCTTGAGGACACCCAAGGATAGAACACTTGGTTAAATTCCTTTGCCTATTTGTATCTCTCCTTTGATTACTATATGTTTTACAGAGCCATATTTGTTGGCTGTGCATTTTGTAAGGGAAAACTTTTAATATACTTCATGGTGTAATGTAGTTGATGTCTTACTAGGTACTCCCAGGCATGCAGCTAGCCCTGTCTAGGGTAACTGCCTTTGTCCCTTTTCTTTCTACTACCATCTATTTTTTTTTAAGATTTTACTTATTTATTTTTAGAGAGGGGGGAAGGGAGGGAGAAAGAATGGGAGAGAAACATCAATGCGCGGTTACCTCTTGCACATCCCCAACTGGGGACCTGGCCCGCAACCCAGGCATGTGCCCCAACTGGGAATGGAACCAGTGAACCTTTGGTTGGCAAACCAGCACTCAGTCCATTGAGCCACAGCAACCAGGGCTCTACTATCATCTATTTTGATTCTGCTTAGAATGTTCTCTGGGGTGAATATCAACTCAACCCCTTGACCACTGAAGAAAGGATGATTTACATACCTCAGAGTAGCTAAAATGTTCTTATCTGTGTAATACAATTGCATTAAGCTTAGCATAGATTTTTAAAAATAATATGGCTGAAGTAATCTCACAGGGAATTCTTATTCAAGCTGCATAATACTCACTGTTAACTTTGATCTATCATAGTACATCTTAGTTTTAAAATTTGTTTTTCACACTGTTTTAGCGCCAGGTGCCAACTTTCATATTTTGACATTGTACATATCTCAGAGTTCATCAACATCAGATGTAACCTGTTCTAGCCTGCAGTTCAAGAAGAGCTGGTTTGTTAATGAAATGTGCATATGCTGAACTTTGAATTAAAATATAAATATAATTTTCAAGTGTAACTTGAAGTGACAGTCCTGTTCCTTGACTTCTCTTATTTTGGTAAAACTCCCTTAATTCCCAGCATCAAATGAGGTGGAGCCTAAGAGTTGTAAAGGTTATGCTTTTATGAACAAAGCCACATGTTTCCCCGTGTCCCCTGTTCCCCCTCCACCCAGTGTGTTTTCCAACTTTGGGTTTAAAAAAATTGGCTGTGATTTCAGTGTTAATTTGAACATAAATAGCTATTGGCTATCATTAAATTTTTTTGTGAATCACTAAAAGGTACACCTCTTTCCCTTTTTTCCAGGCTGGACGTAAAGAAAGAAGTGATGCACTCAACTCTGCGATAGATAAAATGACCAAGAAGACCAGGGACCTGCGCAGACAGGTAAGCTAAAGAAAGTGCTGATAGTTTCCCCAAGTTCTCAATTTTGTACTTTTGGGGTGGTTAAAATCTCAATAAATACCGGGGCCCCACACATTTTATTAAGGGTAAGGATTGATTTTCACAGGAAACTGACTATCTCTGTGTATTTTGTTGCTGATAAGCTTCTAAGTGGCTAATAAAATTTCTTGGGGACCTGGACTGATATGGTCCTACTGGGATGGACTGAATAAGTTAGCTCTTGTGTGAAAAGGACGTACAGGTAAGAACATCAGTTTAAAATGACTCGGAGACCTGTGGAAATACCCTGAAGGATCTCGTGATACTCACTCGTTAGTAGAGACAGAAATTGTAGCCATTCATCTGACTTGCCCCATTCTGATTACCCACTCATAGTTTTCTTAGATCCTTGGTGGAGCTGTATTTCCAGTACACATGCAGTGATTATAGAGATATTTAGGGTGCTCAGTTTTCCAAGTTAGTAAACATAGAGGAAAGAATCTCTTCATTTAATGTTAAATAATTCCATTAACATTTTGGAATCATTGAGTTTTCATCAGTTTAAAAAAGGTAGGGCTGAGTTTATAAAACAATGTATTAAGACTTAAAAATAAGTTGTAGTAGTAATACAATTTCCATACTTGGTGGAGAGACATTTTATTGTCATGTCTAATATAAAACAAAATTAAAGAGGGACTACATCTTTGTTTGCCTTTATTGAAGTAGCATTAGAAATGGCTATAAAGATGACCTTTCATTTTTAAAGTTCATAGTATGCCAACTCTGTTCAGATAAACCAGAAAGTACATTTTTCCTCTCTTCTCATTTTTATTTAGCCATTTAGGCTAATTACATATATTACAAGGCTGTGTGCCAATTTAACTCAGAGCTGCTGTCTGTTTAGTTTATTATTCCTTTAAGATATAAGTTTTGCAATTCCCAAGAAAGTTTTGTAAATCCCAAGGAAAAATGATACAATGTAGAAAACTGAGACTCTGTTGCTGGAATACTGTAACTGTAGCGTAAACCATTACCTGCACAGTCATACGTTTCCTGTTTCCTACCTTGCAGATTACATAACTACATGGATTACATGGAGAGGGGTGGGTTGTCCTCATACCAAGTGCAGCCAAGCTATCATAAGCTTCCATTAAATTTAAAAGTACAAGAGAAAAAAGCAATCTAGGTTCTTGTTAGAAATAAAATCAAACTTTTACAATTTAATTATTAGCTTCGCAAAGCTGTCATGGACCACGTGTCAGATTCATTCCTGGAAACCAATGTTCCACTTTTAGTATTGATTGAAGCTGCAAAGAATGGAAATGAGAAAGAAGTTAAAGAGTATGCCCAAGTTTTCCGTGAACATGCCAACAAATTGATTGAGGTAAGTGTATTAGCAGTTTCTTTAACTAGGTAATTTAATGGAGTGTGGTGATTTTTAGTTACATTATTTAATCAGCTAAAAATTTTAGGGGCTTGCCTAATATACAATATGTATTAGATGGAAGTCTTTTATTATTAACATCTTCTAAAACTACAGTTTTCATCAGTTTATATTCATTACGTACATGATTAAATATAGATAGTCCCTATACTGTAAAAATCTCTGTTTAATGTTAATGCTAATAAAGATAGATAATGACAGGACTAAATGCACAAGACACCATAAAAGGGAGTAGTGGCCAGAAGACGGAGCTCAAGAATTCTATTCCCTGGGCTTGCATCCTGGCAAATTATTGGGTTGGCCAAAAAGTCCATTAGGTTTTTTCTGTAAAATAAAAGACAGATTTTTCATTTTCACCTATAACTTTATTGATTTGGACATTTTGACTGTGTGAGCTACCTCCTGCTATTGGTTTCTAGCTGGCAGTGGCCAAGGGTGCTGCTAAACATCTTCCAATGCATAAGACAGCCCCACAGCAAAGAATTATTGGGCCTGAATGTCAGTAGTACCAAGAAACTTCACAAACCACTTTCGACACATTCAGTCAGTCACAGTACCTTCTCCATACACTGCTCAAATCATTTTTTGTGTTTCAGTTGTGTTTTTACCTTTCTTGAAATAATAATAAAGCCATATTTATAATGAAAATGTTACATATTTTCTCCCATCTTCAATATTAAAATGGCTTCATAGAAATTCACCAATTTTCATAAGTTTTTTTCTTTTCTTTTTTTTTTTTTAAGATTTTATTTATTTATTTTTAGAGAGAGAGGTTGGGAGGGAGAAAGAGAAACATCAATGTGTGGTTGCTTCTCGCACTCCCCCCTACTGGGGAGACCTGGCCCACGACTCAGGCACGTGCCCTGACTGGCAGTCGAACCGGCGACCCTTTGGCGAAGGCCGGTGCTCTATCCACTGAGCCACACCAGCCAGGGCTGATGAGTTTTTTTTTTAATGCACGCTGATATGACAACTGTCACAATACAGTCTACCAAAATTGTTGCAGATGAAGTTAAAGACAACCAAGCACTACTAGAACCATCGCATGGAAAAAAACGTAATGGAGTTTTTGACCAACCCAATACTTAACCCTGCCCTGAATTCTCGTTTCTTGTCTGTAAAATGAGGATGCTGATAATACCTATCTTGGAATTATTTTAAGGCCTAAAATAGATGATGTATGTCAGGTGCTTAGCACTTTGCCGGAGACACAGACTCAGCCTAATCATCTTGTTTTAAAATTGAAGACACTGAGCCCTAACATGCTGCAATTAGATATGTTTGAATAGTAGAAATCTGTGTGTAAGTGTTTGGTTTGTAAGGTGATAAGAAGAAATAGGAGTGAATTGCTGCTTAATTTCCAGGTAAGTTAGACTTGCTGTTACCTTTTGATAACTGAAATTATATTATTGTTTGATTTATTCATTTTTACTTTAATTGCAAAAATTTGACACATAGTAAGCATATACCCAAGTTATTTGATGTTATAACCTAATGTAAAACATCTAATATTTGAAAAAGATTTCATAGACCATTTGGTTAGTCATTATGTAAGAACAGAAAATGTGGCTTTTATGTAAAAATCTGTGTCTTGTACATTTGGATTTATAGTGACATCAAGCCAGGTTAATACTATAAAATATTCCAAGAAAAACATCAGTAATCACATTAAATGCGTTAACTTACTTTACATGTAGTTTTCTTTGAACATTATGAATTAGTTATGTACATAATACATAGGTCAGTGTGCTATTTAAGTTAATGATTCTGGCATTCGGAATTAAAATTGGGAGAATTTCATTTTCTGTCTCCGTTAAGCATAATCTTGTTCACAAGAGTTACATGGCAGCATGAGGTGTAATCTCCAAATATACAAAGATTGTCTTCAGAAAGCCAGCCTCTGTAAGGACCCTTACAGAGGGTCCTTACCTCTGTAAGTAACCTACATATTAGAAAATATGCCTGTGAGGCAGGAAGCAAGGACCCTACCAGCAGAAGGCCTTGAGTAACAGGTACCAGTAATGGCACGGGAAGGGCTCAGTGTGGCAGCTGAACCTCAGTGGGAAGCCCTTGTCCTGTACTGCAGCTGGTGGACCATTTGGGCCTTACTGTCATCTTCAACCTCTACAGCCAACAGAGCTGACACTTGCTGAATACCTACGGTGTACCATTTATATGCATATACAATGTACTTTCCACTACTTTTCTCAGGTTAGGAAACTACAGTTTAGGGTTAAATAACTTGGCCTAAGGTCCCCAGGCTTGTATCCCTCCCACAATGAGGGCCATGCCACTTGAACTTACTGGTTTAATGGGCAGCATTTTTGCCCAATAAGAAGCATTAGATGGACCTGGTGCCTTTGGAGACCTTGCTCCAGGAACTTTGTCCATGGTTATTTATACTTTTTATTTCATTCTGAACATCAGCAACCAAGAGCCCCTTAGAGTTAAGAGTTTGGTGATCCCTCGCACAACTCAGTTCTTACCCCTTTCTTACCACTCTCCCCTCTCTATGCCCTCCACCCCCTCATCCCCCACACAGATATATGTATGAAATGGCTTTTCATTGCTTGAATCATAACTAAAAGCTTTGTAGCACCATTCTGCAAACAGTTAATTACCTTTAAGGCAATAGAGGTACTAGGATATATAATTGTACCTGTGCATGAAAAGGAAATGAGTGTTTAAAGTATTATAGAAGCCTCAAATGTCTAACTCACGACAGAACTTTATTCTTCAGTGACAAGGTGTCTCCTCCCCACACTACTTTTATATTATAATGAAACACCACACTACTGAGAGAGTTGTTTTAAGCGGAGGTAAAATACTTCGTTGTGATTGTTTTGTTAATCTTTTGGCTTCTTCCTTTCTTCCCATTAGTTCTCTCTCAAATGGAGCAAGTGTCTGCAGGCCAACTTTGGTTTTATAGGAGAGTTGCCATTTTCCCTGAGGGCTAGGGGAAGTAAGAGTGCTGTGTGAGAGATTGGTAGGACTGGTGGGGATAGGCCTCTGGCAGGAAAGGAAAGGCTCAGATTCTGTTGCTCCTGAGAATTCTGCCAGATGCGTTTGTCCTCCTAAAAAACTGAAATAGAGACTTTGGTCAAGATGGTGGCATAGGCAGACATGGCTCACCTCCTTGCACAACCACATCAAAATTACAACTAAAATATAGAACAACCGTCACTGAGAACCATCAGAAATCAAGATGAATGGAAGTCTAACACTTATGGAATTAAAGAAACCACATCCATCTACACTGGTAGGAGGGGTGCAGAGGTGGAACACCTGATCCCACACCTACGTGTGGCGGACAGAAATTCAGGAGGGATATCTCGGGAGCGAGAAGTCCTAGCCCCATACCAGGCCCCAGCCCAGGGTTCCAGTGCCAGGAAGATAAGTCCCCACAACTTCTGGCTGGAAAAACCAGTGGGCATTGAGACTATGGAAGAAACTGCTACAATCCCAAGCAACTCCCCTTAACCCACACAAGGACTTAACTCATATTCACTCCCTATGACCTCTAGCACTAGGGTAGCAGCTTGAAAAGCACCAGTGGTACATGAGGACGAACTGAAGTGTCTGGCATCGAGGCGAGCAGGGGCCATTGTCCCTTTGC
>PVJD01014183.1:0-30331 GCA_004026545.1 Mormoops blainvillei | reverse complement strand
CTTAAACCATAAGCACATTCCTGCCCCGGGACCGTTGCATGTGTTCTTTTTTCTTATGTTGAAAGTTCTTCCCCGTATCCACATTGCCTACCCCCCCACTTCATTTACGTCTCTGCTCAGCAGAGAGGCCTTCCCTGACCGTCGTGTTTAATGAACTCGCCCTCCTGCCCGCCCCCCTGCATAGCACTCTCATTCCCTCTGCATTAGTGATGTCTTATTCTGTAACACATTATCCCAAAACTTAACGGCTCTACCCACAATAATGATTGATCATCTCACTTGGTTTCACAATAATGATATTTTCGTATCAATTTGTTGTGGGCCAACTATCCAGAAAGGGCACAGCAGGGACAGCTTGACCTCTGTCCACAATGGCTGGAACCTCAGCTAAGAGAAAAAGGCTGAGGACTAAGGTCATCTGAAAGCCCTTCGCTCACATGCTGGCTGTCACCTGACAGCATAGCTGGAGCTGTCACCTGGAGCCCTCAGGCCTGGCCTCTCCATGTGGCCTGGGCTTCCTCCCGCTATGGTGGCCAGATGCCAAGAGCAAGGGCCCCGAGAGACAGAAAGACTGTCAGGCAGAAACTGTATCCACATCGCATCACTGTGCCACAGGCCATTCGTTAGATACGGGCTCGCAGTCCAGCCCACGTTCAAGGGGCACTTAGACTTCACCCTCCAAAGGGAGCAGGGTCCAGAAATTTGCAGACATTTTCAAAGCCCCGCATTCTCCCTAACCTTGCTTTAGTTTTCATAGAGCTGTGTCACTTCCTGACATATTATGTATCTATTTCTGTGTGTATTTGCTGTCCTTTCCTGTCCAAGTGTCATATCCTTGGGAGCAGGGCTGTGTCTACCTTGATCACCACCTTTGCTCCTGACCATGCCTGAGGCATAATAGGTGCACAGTATATGATTTTTCAGTGGGTCACTTACCACATAGTCATGCCTATTTGATTTGGAAAACTATCTATTGGCTAGAAATCCAAAAAACCTGCAGAGAGGTGGGGGGGTGGGGATCTAATAACAGAAAAGAAGACCAGAGGGGCTTAGTAAAGTGTTACTCTGTAATGGAGAAGAGTGGGCCATGGCTAAGGGACACGTGCCTTACTGTCCACCTCCTGGAACTCTCCCTGACCTATTATTCAAGTGCAAGACACTTCCCTTCCGAAATGGGCTGCTTCCTCCCAAAGGGGGAAGCCTGAGCCTTAGCTTCCGGGTATTCCACACATAAGGCTCCATAGTTAAAATTCAGCGGCCGCTGACCCGAGAGACACCAGGCATGGCAGAATAATATCAACAGCTATTGTTTATTAAGTGTGTGCCGGGTGACAGATGCAGTGGTGTGCATTTGGTGTGCATTGCCTCTAATTCCTCAAAAAAGAACTGAATCCATTCTATGGTGAAGACTCAGACCTAAGGAGATAAAGAGCAAGGGTCCGGCCGTAGAGGGGGCTCCGTCACTATCAGCAGAAAGATTGGATTCCCGTTACCCGGCGAGGCCTCCCTATTGGGTACAACCGATCTCTCTGTGCTGTGTGGAGATACGTAACTGGAGTCTACAATGTGGAGTCTGTTGTTAATAATAATAAATGTGTTATTTGACCCTAGGCTGACAGCCCCGGATAAGGCACATCCATGCCGAAGCAGAGGCAGACGCGTCACCCGGAGATGCTGAGATGGAGACGGAGGGAGTCCCTCGGATGCCACGTGCCTCCTGTTGCGGTTGGGTGAGTCAGCTTTCCCGTCCATTAACACTGGGCAGCTGAGATAGCATTTTTGGAATTTTATGCAAGGAAGAAGGATATGTCTGTCTGTGTGACTCTGTGAGAATGGTGGCCATTGCAGTTGTGCAATCGATTGCTCTTGTCCTCCCAGCAAGGTTTTCTTCCACGGCCACCATCTTCCTGCGGAGAACTCTCTCCCCACTCAGGGGAAGGATGCCAGTCAAGGTGCCTTACTGTAGATCCTGTACCCACCACCCATAGATGGGCCAATGAGAGAACTCTGTTTCACCACCTCCTACCAACACTGCCTCTCTGATTGGTTCAGAGCTGAACAAAGGATCGCACTGAGCCAATCAGAGCACTGCCTGGGACTCCTGAGCTAGAGATAGTATGGAGAATAAATTTACTTTTAAAGTGTCAAGTGTCTTTAGATTAACCGTGTTGTCCTCACCTCCACCTCTGCTCCACTTATTTGCATCATCCTGAAGGCAAAGAGAGATTTTGGGTCCTCCCCGTAATGGCCAGCCTCGCTGATGCTGATAAAGATATAGCAGGTATTAGACTTTGGGATGGAGAAGGGCTGACAATTCTAAGACAAAAGAAAGTATTGGCTTCCTTCCTTTATATTTAGAGTGTTTTTTTTTAAAAAAATCTTGGCTGCATATTGGTACCAGCAAAGACCATGTTTAAATGTGGGCGCTGAGCTCCTGGAAATGAAGGGTTGGTCATCTTATGCTTTCATTCGTGTCCATTGCACAGCGGTTCTGACCTAGTCCTTGCGATAAGCTCTGGGGCTACAACATGAGTAGACTCTGTCCTAGGGCTTTCAACCCACCAGAGCAGCAGAGCATTAGAGGGCAGCTCTCCCTTGTCATTAGCTGTAAAGATTATTCTCCAAACTCATCTACTGGGAGCCCCCAGGGGAGCCTGTTAGCCCCAGCGGAGTGGCTCCAGACCCGGCAACTCTATCCTCTTCCTTGGGGTACTTGAAATTCTGGTAAATCCTCCAGGAGACTCTCTTGGATTTGTCCTCCCACCCAGCTTTCAGTAATTCGAAATCTCAGGATTGGATTTTACCTCGTGGGGCTTTTTTTTTTTAACTCAAAATCAATTCTTTCATTATTTAAAAATTCAAAAGTTGTATGAATATATGGTATTAAAAGTAAAAGTCTACAACCTGTCCTAGAGAAAGTCACTATTACTAGTTTGCTGTATTTTCCATCAGACTTTTTAAAATTTATAAATTATCATATTTATTATCTTTTAAGGGAATTATCCTCTTCACACGATTTTTTAATTATACCTTTCTTTTTAAAAAATTTATTTATTTATTTATTTATTTATTTATTTTTATACAGAGAGGGAAGGGAGGGAGAAAGAGAGGGAGAGAAACATCAATGTGTGATTGCCTGTTACACGCCCCCTACAGGGAACCTGGCCCACAACCCAGGCATGTGCCCTGACTGGGAATCAAACCAGCAATCCTATGATTTGCAGACCGGCACTCAGTCCACTGAGCCACACCAGGATGGGCATTTTTCTTTAAATAATGCATTCTAGATGCATGTTGTTCTCTACACTGCTGTGCGCCTCATATGGGTATTTAAATTTAAAATAAATAAATAAATGATTGAGTAGAATTAAACCTTCAGTTCTTCAGTTGCATCAACCACATTTCCGGTGCTTCATGTGGCCAGTGGCTACCATATTGGGCAGATATATAACATTTCCATCATCACAGAAAGTTCTGTGTCTCTACATAAATTTTCTATTTCAATATTTTTAACCATGCATCAGTTTTCTTCATATGGATATACAACAATATCCTTAATCATTTCTCCTGATGAACATTTAGTTTTTTCCCCCCGTTTTTCACAACTGCAAACAATACCGCAAAGCACATTTTCATACATAAAACTTGGCCCACTTGTGCCATGGCTCTTCAGGATATAGTTCCAGAAGTGGAAACGCTCATCCGAAAGCTATAAAACTCCATTCAAATTTTTGTCTTTAAAATAAAACCTTTGTTCTGTAGAGCTGAGACTAAGACTAGATGTTTTTATTGGTTACTCTGTTTATATGTTAATACAGGGCAGAAGAAAGGAAAATCATCTGTGACTTTGGGTAACTTTAATAGCCACAAATTATAGCAGTACAATTTGTGAAACTGCATCTTAAGTGGAAATTTAGTTTTGAAGCCATTAGAAAGTAAAAAAATATATACAGTGAAAAAAATGCCCTTAAATAACCCCTTAAATTGCAAATAAAATACAGTCTTTGTGTACATTATACCTGTTAACCTAAAAGTAGAAGGCCAGAGTGAGAGGCAACAGCATTTATTTGAGATCAAAATGGTAGCTATTTGGGAAACTCTGATTCAGGCAGAAACCCAAACAGTGTTTCCGTTGGGAGAAAAGGGCAAGGGCATTTATGAGAACATAAAGGGGAACAATTATATCAGTAGAAGACAGGCATTTCTGCTGGTGCAGATAAGCTAATTCTAGTGTTTTTAATTTTCAGTCTGGTAGCCATCAGTCCCTCATCACAATATCTCCTTTCTTCTTATCTTTGTATACAATGTTGATTTTGGCCCAGTCCAAAAGTTATTTTGCCCCGTTTTAACATTCCAGAGGTTTGAGGCTTAAGATGTGTAAGAAACTTCCTCTGGGATGGCAGCCTCAACACCATTTTAAGGTGGCTCCATTTATATTACTTTTTTACATACCTTCTCTTAATAAGTCCGACACAGCCCATTCGTCTTCTGCAGCAGGAAGCACGGAGTGTTTGATGGGCCAAGAACCAAATGAAGAAGTGGTCCCACCTTGGGTATCAGTTTTCCCATTCACAAAATTCATGGGTCAGAACTCCCAACACCTTTTCAACCAAAATAGGTCTTGTAAATGTATGACTACAGGAAACATACTGGCAAGACAACAAGCACACAGCGATGCCCATGAGAAACAAAGATAACACCATAAAGGCCAGACACACGGAGAAAGCAAATAATTGTTCATTCATAAAACATTGCCCATGAATCCAGTATTTTAACACAATGCTTCTCAAGCCCCTCACTATTTTAAAATAAACGATTTCCACTTCTGGCCATGATGGAGTAATAAGGACTGGATGTATCCTTACTTCTTAATTAAGAAACTGCACTAAATTTATGGAGCCTATATTTTTCAGACATTGGGCAGTAAGAAGATCAAGCCTGGGTTGTCTGAGTTCAAGGAAACAAATTAGGTGAACCCTGTGATCTCTGGATTTCTGGGTGGAGGCACAGTGGACAATGCAGAGGACAGAGGAGGATCTCCCATGCGGCATGGGTGTCTCGCTGAGTTAAGCAGACAGATATTGGAGTTCATTCCCTCCAATATCTGGCTGGTGTGGCTCAGTGGATTGAGTGTCGACCTGCAAACCAAAGGGTTGCCAGTTGGATTCCCAGTTGGGGCACATGCCTGCACTGTGGGCCAGGTCCCCAATAGGGGGCACACAAGAGGCAACCACACATTGATGTTTCTCTCCCTCTCTCCCTCCCTTTCCCTCTCTAAAGAAAAATAAATAAAAAATTTTTAAAAGGACAGTTATTGTAGTTCAGAAAGTCTGAGGTGACTGAAAGTTGTTGGACAGAATTTAAGAGCAAAAGGAACAACACGGAGAAAGAGCTCCCTCCAGTAAACGCCATAAAATACCCTTTCAGTCTTTGCTGAATATTAAGGTGAGTGTGCAGAGGGCGAAATTTTACAACACTGGCAGGGTGGGGAGGGGGCGCAGCGGGGCAGAGCCTGTGACTGAAAAGCTGTAAGTTGAACAATTCTCAGATCCCAGAGCTTGAAATTTTTCAAGTTCCTACCAGCCAACAGGAGAGTTCTCATTGATCTGTCAGGATATTGAGTAGAGACCACAAAAGGGCCATATCTTAATTACCTGTCCTAATAAAGCTTAAAAACAAGCCCCAAAAGGATTACACTGAACTGCAAGAACCTGAACTGCCTGTTAGAACAAAGCCCAACACTCTTTAGGGAAAGACTACAAAATGCAGATATTCAGCAATGTAAAAGAGTAATGTCCAACACCTAATAAAAAAATTACTAGACAAACCAATAAACAGGAGACTATGACTCACAACCAGGAAAAACATCAATCAATAGAAACAGACCCAAAATTGAAAAGATGATGGAATTTGCAGACAAGGCATTAAAACAGCTATTATAACTCTATTCAGATATTTAAAGGAAAACATGAACAGTGAGGAGAGAATTGGAGGGTTAAAAAAATAAATGGAACAACCAGTGATGAAAATTGTAATATCTGAGGTCGAAAATTCACTGGATGATATTAACAGTAGATTAGACCCTGCAGAAGACAAGTTCAGTAAACATGAAGACATAACAATACAAAATATCCAAATTGAAGGACAGAGAAGACAAAAGATTGAAAAACATGCACAGAGTCAGTGACCTCTGGGACAATATCAAGTCCAACATCTGCATAATTGCAGTCTCAGAACAGGAGGCAAGAAGGGGGAGCAGAAAGAATACTGGAGGAAATAATGGCCAAAATTTTTCAAAATCTGATGAGAACAATCAAGTGACAGAAGCAAGAAACTAAATGAACCCAAAGTAGGATAAAAATGAAACCACACCAAGATATATCATCATCAAATTCCTGAAAACCAATAACTAAGAGAAAAATCTTAAAAGCAGCCATGAAAAAACAAACAAACAACTAAACATTTAATATAGACGGGAAAGAGAGAAGAATTGTATTTCCTGTCAGATATTACGCAAGCCAGACACAGTGGGAGAATATCTCTAAAGTGCTGAAACTATCCAACTTAGAATTCAATACCTGGTGAAAATATCTTTCAAAAACAAATGCAAAATAAAGATCTTTTCAAAGTAACAAAAGTGAGAGTGTGTCACCAGCAGAATGAACTGCAAGAAATGACAAATTTCTCAAATGGAAGGAAAATGATACCAGATAGAAAATTGGACCTACGTAAAGGAACAAAGAATGCTGTAAGGGATCATTGTAAATGCTTGTTTTTCTCCTTATTTTTAATATCTTTTAACAGCATGTAAAGAGGGAAAGGAATTTTACAGTGGAGAAACCTCACAGATACAACCTGGGCCAGGTACTCTCATTTATGTCAACAGTGAGGTGTCATGTTGATAGCATGTACCCTTGAGATGCTGTGAGGACAGTGGCTTTACCACTATGGTCTTCCTTCCACAAACATATAACATCAGACAAATCCCAACTGAGGACGTTCTACGAAATGCTCGATCAGTCCTCCTCAAAACTGCCAAAGTACAAAACATGAACCGCCTGAGAAACTGTCATAGCCAAGAGGAACCCAAGGAGATGTGACAACTAAATGTCATATGTTATCCTGGATGGGGGTCCGAGCACAGAAGGAGGAGGTGAGATTAAAAACTAAACAAATCTCAATAAAGCATGCACTTTAGTTACTAATAGTTGTATCCCTTTTGGTTCATTCACTGTAGTAACTGTCGCATCCGAATGTAAGATGTTAGTAACAGGGGAAACAAGACATGGAGTTTATGGAGATGCTCAGTGCCGTCTTCACAATTTTTTCTGTAAACCTGAAACTGTTCTAAAATGTAGTTGTTGTTTTTTTAAAGATAATTGACTATTTACAGCAAAAATAAAGTACTTTAGGATTTTTAAGTATCAATAGTAATGAAAAGCCATGACAAATATAGCACAAAAGACATGAAGGGAAAATGGAAGTAATTCGCTACGAGGCTTTTAGATGATGCGTGAAGTGTTGCAATATCGTTGGGTGGTAGACCGTGACGGCAAAGGTGCACATTACAGACCCTAGAGCAACCGCTAAAAAAGAGAGACGTAGCTAGTAATTCAAGAGTAGATAGCAAATGAAATCCTAAAAATAAACTAACCCAAAAGAAGGCAGGAAAAAGGAATAAAGAACACGCCCTGGTCAGGTGCTCAGTTGGAACTAGGGCTGCGGGTTCAATCCCTGCTTGGGGCTCATGCAGGAATCGACTAATGGATTCGCGGACAGGTGGACTGGTGGATCCACCAAAGAGAGTCTCTGTCTCTCTCTCAAATTAATCAGTAAATTTTTAAAAAATCTAAAGACATAAAGAACAAATGAGACAATAGAAAACAAAGGGCAAGATGGTAGACTTAACTTTAACCATATCAAAAATCACTGTAAGAATAAATGACCTAATCGTTCTAATTAAAGATTCAGGCTGCTTCAAAAGGCAGGACACCCAACTATATCCCATCTCCAAGAAATATACTTGAAGTATGAAGACAGAGATTAGAAGTAAAGAACTGAAAGAGATACACCATGCAAATACTAAGCGTAATAAAGTGGAGTGGTTGTACTACCAGGCATCAAACGGGACATTTCAAAATGGAGATGGGGTCAGTTCACCAAATCATATAATCCTAAATGTGTATGTTCTTAATTACACAGAGCTGAAAAAATTATACATGTACATGGAACACAAAACAGAAACGTGAATCATTTGACACATGGACTGGGAGTTAACCTGTGGGCTAAATTCCTATGAATTGAACACTGGGTCAAAGTACATATTGATTTAAAATTTGACGAATGCTGCCAGATTGCTCTCAACGAGAGATGGCCAAATAAAGGAACAATTGCTGTGAACAATAACCTCGTAAGGATAAGAATAATAGCTTTTTTTCTTGAGCATCTACTGTGTGCCAGGCTTTCTGTTTATTAACCCTGTGCTCTGACCACTCTGTTCCTCTCCCATTTTATAGACGACTGTTCAGTAGAGGATTTTAATAGGAACTGTGGATGCAGGGAAGGCAGGCTGCAAGTCACGGCCCTCAGAGTCCTGAAAATCTTTGCATAAACAAAGACACAGTTTAATTTTTCCTGCGCGCTTGGGTAACTAAAAACGGAGAGTAGGGTAGCCAGTTCAGCGTGGGTGTTTCCCTCTCCTGCAGTATTCCTTTCCTTTGCTATTTTTGCTCCAGAGGCCGAAGGCAGCCTTCCAATAAAGTTTTCTTAATGGGCATTTCAGTGTGAATTTCATATCATTTTCACACATCATGAAATAAGCTTCTTCTTTTGGATGTTTCTCACCCATTTAGCCAGAAAAATGCGCTTCACCTTTCTGTATGTGTGCCTGCCATGCAAATTGGGCACTGTGCCCCTTCCTTTTAAAGATTTTCAGCCACCTCTGCAGCCCCCACTTGACCCCCACCCAGCTTAACTTGTTGCCCTCCACTGTGAAAAGAAAATTCCATGAATGCAGAAGCTGAGACGCATGAATTTTTGCTTCTCCTCAAGGTGCTTACCTAAGATGAGATTTGCGATTGGAATGCAAAGAGCCATCAAAAGGAATCTCAATCCCATGGGACAAGATAAGCAATTATCAGATGGGTAGACTGATTGGGTGGTTAAGTATTTTCCTAAGGAAGCCACTTCAACCGGTGCCTTCGAGCGGATTAACTAACAGGGTGTGTCCTGCTAAATTTTGCTTTCGGTTTGTTTCTTGTTTTTTTCATATATAATTCTTTTTTCTATCGGTTGCAGCCAAGGCAGGTTTTAATTTTACAAAAATTGAGAGCAGGGAAACCCTCCTGTTTTGTTGCCCACCGAGGCAATCACTGAGTGTGACCCCCCTGTAAACACAGGCTCCCCTCTTTTCTAGAATGAGGGTATGGGACAAAGTAAGGTTAGTTGGAGGGGGAGGTTTCTTCCAAGATGCAGTATCTGCCATTTCTGAAAATAAAATTCCAAGGCAAATTGAGAGCCACTGGTGACGGATGCATCCAAAGTGAAAATTCCTGGGGACTTAAAAAAAAAACCAATCACAATTACCCCCCAAAGCACACCAATCATTTTTCATCAACTTTTTTTTTCTTTTTTTTCCTCTTTCCAGTGAAAGGCAGTCTCAGAATTTGAAAAAACCTTTTCACTGGACAAGTTGTAATATTCATCCTCATTACAAAAATGACAGGATTGCAAAAGCCAAATGCCAACCCAGTGAGAAAGAGCTTTCTTAATAGGACTTTCGGGCCCAGGAGGCCAGTGAGATTCCCCGTCTGCAAAGGGAAACTTGAAGGGAAATCCTGACTCCAATTATAAAGCAAAGACAAAATCCCTTGAATCCTTTCAATACATCCATCTTCTCTGGCCAAATTGTGTTCTCTCTCCTCCCCGTCCCCTCCCACATTTCCATAAACAATATGACTCTCTGCTGAGCGCCTTGGTTGGCAAATAAAGGCAGAGGGCTGAGTAAATTTGCTTCCCAGCAATTATTTTTGTGAGGTCACAGAGTTAAGCATTAAAAGAACACTACTGCGGCCGGGGTATTCAGTAACTGTATGATGTGTGCCTGCAAAACTGACAAAAGGACTCTGCCCCCCCTTTTGCTTTCATAGCCACAGAAATCATTGACCACTGGGCCTTTGTTCCCTAAATTCATCCAAGAGGCGTCTTTCACATGAGCGCCCCTGCCTGACAGCTAATCCCCTCCCGCTCTCCGTTTGGTCATTTGGCCTGAGTCTACACCCGCAAATTACCAGGATCATTATGATCGTTAAAAAAATGAAAGAAAATAAAGAACAAAGGGGAAGAAGTAAAGAAAAACCCACCACGATCTTCAATTAATAGAGCAGAGATTAGCAAACTTTTTCTGCGAAAGGGCAAAGTGGATATTTTCAGCATTGCGGGTCACGAGGTTTCTGGGCTGAGACCCCTCGACTTTGTGTTGTGGCATGAAAGCAGCCAAGGACAGCACTTAAGGAAATGCTGGTGGCAGCTGCCTTCCAATAAAACTCTTTACGGACACCAAAATTCGAATGTATGTAACTTGCATGTGCCATAAAAATAGCATTCTTTTGATCGTTTCTCAACCATCTGAAAATGCATGAACCGTTCTTAGCTTGTGGGAGGGTCGGGTCTGCAGACTGTAGGTTGCACACCCTTGATCTAGAGCAAGCTGGCCGTAGAAACTGCTTTTGGGCTGAAGTTTGTGGATCATACTCGATGGGGCTCGCCACCCCCACAGAGAAGTGCTGAGGCGTAGAAACACAGCTGGACAATGACTTCTGGATGATGCTATCCTATTCCAAATATAAGGAGGAATCCCAGGAATTTAAGCCAGAAACTGAACCTCACGCCACATACCCTGAAAAATCCTCATCAGGCTTTTAATCACCAATGAACCCAGCCAAATCCTAGGAAACTTAGCGTTCTGGTCAAACAGTGAAAACCGTCCGCCAGGTGCCTTTCTGAAACCTTGTTTCTCAGCCTTACACTACTGACAGTTGGGGCCAGATAGTTCTCTGCTGGGGGGGTACGGGGGGAGTCTCCTGGGCACCGTAGGATTAGTTTAGCAGCATCCCTGGCCTCCACACACCAAATGCTGGCTGCATCCCCCAAGTGGTGACAACACAAAACGTGTCCAGACACTGACCCCCCTGAAGGACAAAATCACCTCCCATTGAGATTTGCTGATCTAAATCAGCTGTCAGTAGAACTTTCTGTGATAATGGGAATGTTTGACTCCTGGACTCTCTCCAAACTGTGAGCCACACATGGGTACTGAGTCGCCGAAATGTGTTCATGTGCCCGAGGAGCTGAATTTTAGATTTTATTTTACTTGAGTTGTTTTAAAGTTAAAGTAGCCACACGTGGCTGGTGGCTACCATACTGCATGGCGCTGCATTAAACCATGGCCACCACCTGTCCCCTCGGTGGAGGGCACAGGAGGAACACAGCTCTGTGTTAAGAGCAGGGACACAAGTCGGACACCGATTCTGATGTTCATTCATTTATTCAGTTCACACGTATTCACTGAGCACCTGTTGAGTCTGGCACACACAGCTGGGGACACACAGTTGAGCAAGAGGAATGACGTTCCTGTCCTGCGGGGACTTTCGTTCTGGCGGTGAGGGGAGGCCAAGGCTGTGATGGGCTTTAGGGGAGGAAGAAATGTATTTGGGGACCTATTAGCAGTCGCTTCCCATCATCCCTTCCCTCCAGCCCCTAGCAACTAATCCAATTTCTGTCTCTGAGGATCCACCTGTTCTGGACAATTCATGTACGTGAAACCATTACAATGCATGGCCCCCTGTCTGGCGTCTTTCACTGAGCATAATGTTTTTAAGGTT
The DNA here is from genome assembly GCA_004026545.1 of Mormoops blainvillei. NCBI lineage: Eukaryota > Metazoa > Chordata > Mammalia > Chiroptera > Mormoopidae > Mormoops > Mormoops blainvillei. The sequence goes on along the minus strand of PVJD01014183.1, from coordinate 18,449 downwards.
CACCCAGGTTGTAGTTGGTATCAGGACTTCATTCTCTCCGCGCCTGGCAACCGCCATCCTCCTTAATATTCCTGTGGGTCTTAAACTACTTATAGATTCCTCCTGTAAATGGGATTATGCAACATTTGTCTTTCTATGATTGGCTGATTTCACCAAGCGCGGTGCCTTCCAGGTTTGTTAGTGTTGCAGTGCACGACAGGATTTCTTTCCAAGGCCACATAGTGTCCCACCGTTCATACTGACACTCTTACCCACTCACCCACCCCTTGATAGGCGCTTCGGTGGCTTCTGCATCTTGGCCACTGTGAATAATGTGGCAAAGAACGTGAGTGTGTGACTCTCTCTTTACGATGCTGTTTTTAACTCTTTAGGATATATACCCAGAGCTGGGATTGCTGGATCATATGTGTTCTACTTTTTAATTTTTTGAGGAGCTGCCATACTGTTTGCCCGAGTGGCTACACCGCTTTGTAATAGCACGAGTCGTGTTTAAGAGTTTCAGTTTCTCAACATTCTCACTAATACTTGTTATTTTCTGTTGGGGGATGGTCGATAGTGGCCGATATAATGAGGATGAAATATATCTCTGTGGTTTTGATATGCGTTTTCCTGATGATTAGTGATGTTGAACACTTTTTCATGTGCTTGTTGACAACGTATATTATATGTCTTCTTTGGACAAAGTGTCTACTGAAAGTCCTTCGCCAATTTTTTTAACCAGTTTACTTATTTTTGTTACTGAGTTATAGCAGCTCTTTATATATTCTGGCTATTAACCCCTTATCCAGTATATGGTTTGCAAATATTTCCTCTCATTCCGTCCATTGCCTTTCCATTCCGTTGATGGTTTCCTTTGCTGTGGAGGAGTTTTTAAGTTTGATGTGGTCCTGTTTGTCTATTTTTGCCTTTGAGATCTGTGCTTTCATGTCATACGTAAGAAATCATTGCCCATGCTAATGTCACGGAGCTTCTCCCCCGTGTTTTTTTCTAGGAGTTTTATAGTTTCAGGTCTTATGTTTAGATTTTTAATCTACTTCGAGTTAACTTTGGCATTTGGTGAAAGATAAGGGTTTATCTTCATTCTTTTGCAAGTGGCTATCCAGTGTTCCCAGCGCCGCTTGTTGAAGAGATTATTCTTTGCCCGTTGTGCTGTCGCGGCACTCTTGTCGGAGACCATTTGACCATAAACATGGGCTTATTTCTGGACTCTCTGTTCCGTGCCATTAATCTACTTCATTCCTATCATGACTAAATCATATTCCAATGCATGGATAGGTATACCCTCTTTTATTTATCCGTTCATGAGTAGGCAGATGTTTGTGTTGTTTCTACTTTGGAGCTATCAAGGATAAAGCGTCTATAAACATTCAAGTACAAATTTTCATGTAGATATATGTTTTCTGTTCTCCTGACTATATACCTGAGAGTAAACTTCCTGGGTCAGTGGAAATTCTGTTTAATATTTTGAGGAACGGCCAAACTCTTTTCCAAAGTGGCTGCGCCATTTTACGTCCCACCAGAAATGCACGAGCGTTCCAATTTCTCTATATCCCCCGCAGCACGTGTTGCTGTCTGTTGGTTGTTTTTTTTTCACTGTAGCCACCCTAGAGGGTGTGAAATGCTATCTCAGTGCAGTTTTGATTTGCATTTCTCTAGTGACTAGTGACGTTGAACATCTTTTTATGTGCTTATTGACCATTTATATATGTTCTTTGGAAAAATGCCTACTAAAATTTTTGCCTATTTTCAATTAGGTTATTTATCTAAAAACAATAAAATTAACTTGTATAAGAGTTCTTTATACATTTTGGATACTAATCCCTTATCAGCTATATGATTTGCAAATATTTCATGGCTAGATGGTAAGCAGGCAGTGAAATGATCAGATTAGTGACGGTTTGTACAGGTTCATTCATCCTTAGCTGTTTACGAAAGAATAGAGCTGATTATGGCATCTGGATTTCTTTGTATGTTCAGCTCATCAGCTAGGAATGGTATGGTTTTTAAGAATATTAGTGGCGGCTTAGAATAATGATGCATTTAAAGGTATATGTCACCATATGTTAGATACTGTCTTAAGCATTTTATGTGTTTTAAACTCCTTTAATTCTTCTGCAATTACTCTCAGCCACTCAGTTTTATAGATGCAGAAACTTAGGTACCGAGAATTTATGCACCTTGTTCACAGCTAGTAATTGCTGGAGCTCAAATTTGAACCCAGGCTTCTGGTTCTCAAGGTCTGACTATTCAACCACAGCACTGCAGTGAGTCTTGAGGGCATCTGGGGATCTTTCTTCTCATCTGAAATCTGTTCCCTAGTTTGTGACCCAAGGCAGACTCTCAGCCTCATCATTCTAAAATTGGGTTAATTCGATGCTTCCCAGTGCCCTTTTCTTCCCAAAAATCTGTGATGTTTTGGCCACATCTGTCTTAACCAGGCATTTAGAGACAACTTGACAAATCGCCATCTCATTTACGTCATCCGAGGGAGGCAGCTGTACGCCCAGTGATTTGGGGGGCAGTTTTTGTAGTCACATGCCCCTGGGATCAAATCCCAGCTCTGCCACTTGAAGATTGTGGAACTGTGGGTAAATCACTTAACGTGTCTGAGGCCGGGATCCTCACTTGTTACACAAGTAACGGTCCCCATGTTATAGTTTATCTCCGAAGTTAACTGACATAATGCATTCAGAGCACCTTGCTCATAGTTTACACCCAATTAAATAACTATCAGTTACGATAAACATCAGTAATAATTTAACAGTCAGCCACAGAGGTATTATGGGTTTTATTTTACTAATAAGAATATTTGAAGTCAGTGACAGTGAGTGACAGGATGGGCTCAGGACCACACCGTTGCCGAGGGTCAGGACAGGACTTTTACTGCGGCCTTTGAACGCCGAGTCCTGTGGGCATTTTCTCCCGTAGTGTCTCCTCAGAAGACCTGGGAACCAAACACAGATTTCACGTGTGACGATTTGTTCAGTCAGATTCTGGAAACACCATAAAATCTTGCATGACAAAATATATAATTTGCACACTAATCTTTTTCTTTATATTTCATTCAAGGGAAGTGTAAACATATATTTGCAAGTTTAAATATAAATTGAATTCCATTAAAAGAAACTGTGAAACTCAAGTAGGGATTGTGTAAAAGGCTGATATTACAACTTAACAGCAGTGAAAAAATAACGAGCCAAGACTTAATTATAAGATTTTCCCATTGAGATCTATTAACAACGTGTAAGTTCAAGCATGTTGATTGGATACATTTATACGTTGCAACACAGTTACTGCGGTAGTTTTAGCTGATGCCTCCTCTATCGTGTCACAATTATCCTTTCTTTTTTTGTGGTAAAAATATTTAAGATCTAGTTCCTTAAGAATTTGGAAGGAAATAACAACAGGGCTGTTGACCAATTGTAAGATTTAATTGAGAAAAGTCAGAAAGAGTCAATATATACTGAGACATACAGGTTTTCCTTTAAAGAGGAGGATGTGAAGAATTAGATTATCTCCTTTTTTCCTTCAAATTATAGAGTCCGGGGTGAAATCTGAGGTGTCTGTCCTCATCACGGGTTTGTTTTCCGTCTCTGGTAGACAGAGTGTCTTTCTGGGGGCGGGAAGACAATGCTCGAGCCTTAAATGAGGCCTATTTCAGGAAGAATGTTGACTGATGAGGAAAATACTATTGTATTTATTTGTCAAGGAATTCTTCTCCCTGCGGAGCAGCAAAAGTTGTTACTTTCTTTCTTTCTTTCTTTCTTTCTTTTTTTTCCCCCTAGCATCATCACTGTTAAATTCCTCACCAGTCAGGAGAGAAATGCAAACAGTTAATCTCTGGAAGCTTTCTATCCCAGCTCCAGGCGGGGTGGCACTCACATGGTTGGGGGGGGGCACCCACCAGAGTTTCTCAGAGGCCAGTGAGCAAGCGGCTGGGCGCTGGGCGAGAAGGATCCTCGGGGACATTTAATTCAGTTTGTGGCTGAAGCAGCTTGGGCGTGTAAATTGCAGGAAGCGGCCCCAGAATTAAAGATGCTCCCTCCGAAGCCCTGTCAGGAAGGGGTGGTGCCCAGGATCATAAATTGCCCTGCGGCTTTTCAGGAGTTTATGAGCTCCCAGGCCTCCTCCACGATAGGCTGCAGGATGACTCTTAACACCTCATTAAGGTCGCTTTTTACCAAATGCTAATGATGAAAAGGAGCCCTAAAAGCCTGGCTCGTTTTTTAATTCTGAATTCTCTCCTCTGGAATATTAAAAAAAAAAAAGTCATAAAATAAAAGTGCAATACAGAGCCCACATCTTGGGGAGCTCGTTAACATTTTCAGGTGGACAGGGGTCCGGGAAGTCAAGGCTGGGCGCCTGAGGAGGGAAGTGTCTTCGCCTCCTGGCATCCCCGAAATACTCTGTTGGCAACTATGAAGTATTATTTTCAGCTTTTTCTCTCTGATCACAACACAGCTTTGCCACTGGGGCCTCTTCATGAGCTGTCTCTGAAGCATTTGGGATAGCCTGTGGCCAAAACTTTTTTTTTTCCCCCAAAAGAGAGGTCAGTGCTAAAAAGAGGACTATACTCGTAAGTTCCAGGACAGCGAGAAAAGTTACTGTACATGAATTCTGTGCTTTTTTTTTCAAAAAAAAAATTATTGGCTTTTTTAGAGAAAGGGTAAGAAAGAGAAGCATCAATTCGTGGTTCCACTTATTGATGCACTCATTGGTCGATTCTTGTATGTGCCCTGGACTGGGGATCGAACCTGCAACCTTGGCGTATTGGGACGACAGTCTAACCAACTGAGCTGCTAGAAATTCTCTTTGATTCTGGAGATTCTGGTGTGAGACATGCAGTGAGAATTTAAACTTGGACCACCCCCCATTGGAGACCCAGTCATTCACTATCTAGCTGGGTGGCCCTGGCCTGGAACCTGTCCTGTCTGTGACCAGCCTCCTCTTCTGTAAACTAAGGCCGAGAGTGACAGTAGCTACCTCTAGAATAGTTCTGAAGATTGAATGAGAGGATGTCAGTAATATATTTTGCATAGGACCAGGCAGACAGCAAGCCTATAAGAGTGAAGGGCACTCTTTTGTATTCGTTCGTTCGTTCGTTCGTTCGTTCATTCATTCATTCAACCGATATTTCCTGGGCACCTGTTTGTGTCCAGCACTGTTCCACCATCAAACAGACACAAAGTCTGTGCCCTCCTGGGCTGACCTTTCTGCAGTGGCTCTCCGAGGTGCACAAAGGTAGAGGCAGAAGGCAGAGGCGCTACTCTGCCTCTTGCAAGGCATGGCACTAGAGGTGAGTCGCTCGAGCTGGAGCTGGTGGCGGGGGCAGTCCCTCAGGAGCCATAAGCCTTTTTTTCGTTTTAGAGCAGAATCTCTCAGCCTCAACACTATTGACACTTGCGTGCTGATAATTCTTTGTTGGCAGAGAGAGGGGCTGCCCAGTGCATTGGAGGGCGTTCAGCAGAGACTGTTGGCCTCTGCCCACTAGATACCAGGCTGTGACAACAAAAAATGTTCTGAGCATTGCCCCTGGTTGACAGCTACTGCTCTGGGTGAATCTCTCAAGTTCGCCCGCACCTCGGTTTCCTCTCTGAGCCGGCAAAACGACCTTATCTATTCACAGACAGTTAGAGGGTGAGGCGGGAATGAAATAAGGCCGTGTGTGGCACACGGTACACACCTCCATAAGAGCGATCTGTGAGCCCACACGATGCTTCCCCATGCCCCTCCCCTGGAGAGAACATCGGGGAGCCAGGCTTTTCCTTCGGCTGCAGGTACCCTGGACTCTGAAGTGTCCTCGGCTTGGTGGGGAGACCTCACCCAACCCTGTCCCAGGTGCTCCCTAGCAGTGAGGCAAGCAGCACAGGGTTTCGGCAGCCGCAGCCGACAGGCGTCTGTGAGTGATTTACTGACCGTCCTTCCAACTTGGCCTTTGCCAATGAAAAGGTCCAGATAGTTACAGAAAATCAGACTTGACTCTCCAACACGCAAACACAATTCAGCTGCAGGTCCAGCCCCTTTTGGGGCGGGCTCCCGTGCCCCTGGTAAATAAGGAAAGTACGCTTACTTCCAAGTTTCTTTTTGTGGGGAGCTTCTAGAAACCCCAGAAATTACGATTTGTGCAAGAGGCAGATTAAGGAAGAGGGGCCCTGGCCGGGTGGTTCAGTTGGTTGGAGAATGATCCATACACTAAAAGGCTGCAAGTTCAGTTCCCCATCAGGGCATATACCTAGGTCGTGGGTTTGATCCCTGGTTGGGGTGTGTATAGGAGGCAAACTGACCAATCTCTTTCTCTCTCTTTCTCCTCTTCTCTCTCTAAAATCAGTAAACATGTCCCTAAGTGAGGGCTTAATATAAAAATTAAAAAAGAAAGAAGCAGGAGAAATAGAGCATATTCCATCAGAGCTTATGACCTTGGGCAAGCCATTCAACTTTCTGAGCCTCAGTTTTGTCACCCGCATTTGGTCGTACGGATTAAAGGAGAAAAAGCAAGTAAAGCGCTATCTTGCCTGAGCCCTAGCTGAGTCCCGTAACTGGCAGCTCCATGCGAAAAAAGTTCCGTTTCGCTACGGAGCTAGTCCTCAAGGCACAGAGGACACAGGGTGACCGCTTCATCCAGGCTTGTCTGGGACCTAGCCCTGAATGCCAGGCCTCAGGAAACCCTGCAGTCCTGGGCAGACGGGGATGGTCGGCCGCCCCGAGGAAGAAGGTTGGAAGTGATTTTCTCCTGGTTCAGTATCCTGGGCAGAAGAGCCCAAGAGGGTTAAGTTGCGACTAGCTGGTGGTTCGAGAAAAGCTGGGAGCCCCCCGCCCCATGGGCTGCTCCAGGAGAGAATATGCCTCGTGTGTCCAAGGGAGGTTTACGAGCACTCTCCTTGAAGGTTTAATGGTCCCCGGTGATTTATCCTATCTGGAGAGTCATTGCTCTAAGGAGAAACCTGCTTCTCTGAGCTTCTGCTTTCCTTTACCGGCAAACCTTTCATCTTCCCCAAGAGTTGTCTCCATCCTCCATAAATAACCTCATTGTGGCCACACAAGAGCAGGGCCCCCCGCCTGCAAGACCGGACTCTTCAAATCGCGGTCGTGTAAACCAGTTTGACCAGAACATGGGATCCTGCATAAGATCTACTGGGGATGTTTGGAATGGGTGGAAGGATGCAGGGGGGCTGGGTGGTAGGTAGGTCCGTGGCATGATAGAATCTCAGGCGACCCGTTCTACACACAGGGAAGTTATCCACCGAACGACCTTCCCCTGCTCGTCTCCGAGTACTCGCCATATAAGGATGTCTTCCCACGGTGAAAGTCCAGTCATGATGTCCACTAGAACTTTGTGCCTGGAGGGACATTTTCTATAATCTGGACTGTCCAATGCAGTAGCAACTAGCCCCCGAGTGACTCCTGGGTGCCCCAACTGGCGCTGGTGTGACTGAGGCTCTCCCCCTTCCCAGAGCCTCAGAAGGTGACCTTTTTTGGAAATAGGGTCACTGCAGATGTAATTAGTTAAGAGTAGGGAGGGCTCTTAACCCAGCGACCAGTGTCCTTGTAAGCAGAGAAGAGACACAGAGACAGAAGAAGAGGTCACCATGTGAACACAGAGGCAGAGATCGGAGGGATGTATCTGGAAGCCCCGGGGCACAGGACCGCCAGGGTGTCTGCAGAGTCTGGAGGAGGCGGGAAGCGTCCCCCCTATAGCCTTCAGAGGGCCCAGCTCTGTGACACCGGGATTTCGGACTTCCAGCCTCTAAGCCTGTGAGAGGCCTCACCTCTGCTGTTTGAAACCAGCCGTTGTGCGGTTATTTGTCGTGACGGCTCTGGGCAACTGCTGTACCCTTAAAAAGGTTCAACCAGTCGACATTCCTACTCACCAACAGGTGCGAGCTCCTGATGGCCCTTAAATCTATACCCTCACCCACACCGAATGTTAACCATCTTTAAAAAAAATTTTTTTTGGTTTGTTCTGGAATAACTGAAATTGTAGAAAAGTTGCAAAGATAGGACTGAGGTCCCCCGTACCGTTTATCCAGCTTCCTGAAGGTTAACATCACCCTGGTGCATTCATCAAAACTAGAAAGTTGGTGTTGGTAAAATGCTACTCACCAACCTTCAGGCTTCGTGCGGACGTCGCCACTTTTTCCATTATTGTCGTTTTTCTGTTCCAAGGTCCACATCGCATAACGCCTCCATTTTTTCAGATATATGCATATTTTTATTTACTACCTGATGGAAAGCAGTTTGAGAAGAGCCCTTCTAATTTCTTAACAGAAGGATTAATAATCTTACATTTGGAAGTATTTCAAACGTTCAAAGAGCAAACAAGGTAGCAGGCCTGTTTTATACCATCCACAGTTAATAAATGTTAATATTTACAAGTCCACGACTCTTTCTCCGCACTCGCAAAACATTCAAAACCCTGAAACCAAAAGCTGACGTGAGGCTTTGTATAATCCTGCTATGTTGCCTAATCTGGAATACAGTACCTACATTTTATTGCAACTATATTGATGCGTTTGACTACAGGGGCTGCCCAAGTCCAACTGGGATTATGTAGTAGAGGTTTATGCACCATATTGCCTTCCTCAAATCTAGAAAATTCTAAATTTTGAGACACGTGCAGCCCCAGGAGTTTTAGATAAGGCATTGTGGAATTCCATTAAATTAGGTACAAATCTTTTAAGTACAGGCTTTAAGGGAAAAAATTTATTACAGACAGAGCAGACATCCCTCCCCAACCTCATTTCCCCCCCCCACACCTCCCCAGAGAAGCCCCAGCCTGAACTTGGACTCTCTCATTTTCCTGGCTGTTTCAATAATTTTACTTAACAAGTATACTCATGTTATGCTGTGTTCTTTGCCGCAAGAATAAAGCTCACTTCGCTCAGTTTCAGGTTCGAGTAACATTTATACTGTGTCCTCTGACTAAAAAGTGAGAAATTAACAACCAAAAGATGACTTCAAAAACCCCACACATTTGGAAAATTTAAGACACATTTCTGAAAGAGTCATGACTAAAAGGATATACTTTTATTGAATTTTGAAGTTATTATAACTCGGCAATAATTAATATGCTACATAAAACTTATGGTTTGCAACTACAGCGGTACTTGGGAATTTAAATGCTTACATTTGAAAAGAATAAAGGATGAAAGTTACTAGCCAATCATCCAACATAAGAAATCAGAAAAGTAGCAGTTGAATAATCTCCTTAAAAGCAGAGGAAGGAAATAATAAAAACAAAGGCAGAAGTTAACAAAACAGAAAGCAGAGATACAAAAGAAAGAATCAGCACAGGCAAGAATTGAAAAATATAATAAAATTGACAAACATTCAACTAAAATGTCAAGGAAAAAAACAGAACAGCACAAACAAACAATATTATGAGACCCTAACCACATATGGAGCAACGTTTTAAATTACAAGAACATTATGAACAACTGTACGCCAATAAATTTGAAAAACTTAGATAAATAAATGGGTCAATTCCTAGAAAAATATGACTTGCCAAAATGGACTCAATCTGTAAAATCAGGTTTTTCAAGAATTTAACAAGCTGACTCTAAAGTTTTTATGGCCGAGCAGATGGCCAGGAAGAGTCCAGGAAACTCCCGTGGAAAAACAGGTTGGGAGAAATGTGCCCTGTCGGGCACTGAAGATCATTTTATAAATTTATCGTTATTGAGACAATGTAATATTGGCGTAGGGAGAGAAAACAAGAGCGGTAAAACAGAGTAGAGAGCCCAGACACATAGCCAGATGATAAAGAGAATTATTATTATAACAGTACAAAAGCACAGAGCTGTGGAGAATAAGAAACATTCAGTAGGCCCTGGCCGGAGCGCTCAGTGAGTTAGAGCTTTGTCCCGCCGTGCCAAGGTCGCAGGTTTGATCTCTGGTCAGGGCACATGCAAGAAGCAACTGATGAATGCATAAAGTAGTGGAATGACCAGTTGATGTTTTTCTCTCTATTTCCCTTCTCTCTCTCTAAAATCGATCAATTTTTAAAATTTTAAGAAATAGTCAATAAATGGTACAAGAGAACTAATTATTCAGAGGGAAAAACAGAAACTTATATCTCATCCTCATGTGATATAGAAACATCTATTCTAAAGGGTGAGTTTTATGGTATGTGAATTATATCTCAAAACAGAATCTATTCCAGATGATTAAAGACCTAAAAGTGAAAGGCAAGTGTTTAGGATAAAATGTAGGAAAATATTTTTATAAACTTGAGTTAGGAAATGATATATTAGCTACAAAAGATAGATTCCATAAAGGAAAGAAGATTGATAAACACAACTACATTAAAATACAATGAGTTGATAAATATAACTACATCCGGGGATACCACAAAGAAATTGAAAAGATGAGCTCGTATCTGGGGAGAAAATTACAGTGTTAATAGTTATTAGAAGATTGTCCAGAATAAATAATGAACTTATACAAATCAGTAAGAAAAAAACCCAGATAGTGTAATAGAAAAATGGGCAAAATATCTGAATGGGCCTCTCACAAAAGAGGAAGCATGAGTGCCCAATAAATGCATAAAGTGATGACCAATCTCATTCATGATCCAGAAATGCAAATTTAAAACCACCAAATTGGAGATCAGACGTCTTCATGGTGTTATAGCCTAACACATTAAACTATGAATCTCTACTTTTTTTTTTTTAAGGTTTTATTTATTTTATTTTTAGACAGAGGGGAAGGGAAGGAGAAAGAGAGGGAGAGAAACATCAATGTGTGGCTGCCTTTTATATGCCCCCAACTGGGGACCTGGCCCACAACCCAGGCCTGTACCCTGACTGGGGAATCGAACCGGCAACACTTTTGTTCGCAGGCCAACGCTCAATCCACCAAGCTGCACCAGCCAGGTGAATTTCTACTTCTTAATCGCTTCACCTTTTTCGCCCAGTCCCCCAAACCCCCTCCGCTCTGACAGCTGTCAGTCTGTTCTCTGTATCTATGAATCTGTTTCTATTTTGTTTGTTTTTTTAGATTCCTCATATAAGGGAAATCATGTGGCGTTTGTCTTTCTCTGTCTGAATAATTTCACTTAGCGTGATTCCCTCTAGGTCCATCCACACTATTGCAATTAGTAAGATTTCATTCTTTTTAATGGCTGAGTAACATTCCATTGTGTAAATATAACACAGCTTTGCTATCCACTCATCTGCTGCTGGGCACTTGGGTCACTTCTATATCTCGACCATTGTAAATAATAGTGCAGTGAACACAGGGTTCATATGTTCTTTCGAATTAGCGTTTTGGGTTTCTTTGGGTATATTCCCAGAAGTGGAATCACTGAATCATAAGGCAATTTCATTTTTAATTTTTTGAGGACCCTCCCTACTGCTGTACCCAGCAGCTGCTCCAGTCTGCATTCCCACCACCAGTGCACGAGGGCTCCCTTTTCTCTAATCTCCGTGGACACTTGGAAGCAGAGGAAAAGAGAGACGCAGGTGGGAGCCAAGTGAGGTGGGAGCCACAGGAGGTTCGAGAGCAGAGGAGGGATGTGACCTCACTCAGGCTGCCTGCAGAGAGCAGATGGAGGTGGACGCGAGGACACCCGTGAGGAGGCAACCGCGATACCCAAGCGAGAGATGACGAGGCCATCCTGCATGGCTGTCAGCAGCACCAAATGGGCCGTGCCCCACCCATGTTATAGAGTTCAGAATCCTAGTTGGCGTGATCTTTTCCTATCACACCCAGACACTGAACGAAGCAGACCCAGTACCTCTCGTCCTGATGCTCACTGACACGACACAGTCATTCCAAGCTCCTTGCTCGGCCTCTCCCAATAGCCCTTGAGCCTCATGTAGACAGGGCTGGTGACCAGTGTCCAGGCCTGGTTAACGGTCTAGATGAAAAACGGCAGCTCCTAGAGCCGAGGCCAAAGCTCGCAGGTGAAACGCCTCTGCAATGGGACTGTTGACGAGAGGGAAATGTCATTAAGAGCCTGTCCCTCTGGGGAGTTGCTGCAGCCCCCAGCCCTGCGGCTCTCTGCCCTCAGAAGGGAAACCTGGAATTCCTTCTGGGAGAGCTTCCCTTACAAACGCTGTGAATCTGAGGGGCCCTGTTTTCTCTGTAAATAAGGCAGCCACCCCCGCAGTGGCCTGAGCAATCACCTCCCTGAGCACATGGCATTCGGTATACAAGGGAGGCGAGGGGGTTGACGAAGCGAAGGGAGGGAACCATGGGGAAGAAGCTCAGAGGAGCCTGTTTTGTCATAACGAGTGCGGCAGACCATCACCCTTGAACCCCACCAAGGTTCTCTGTGAGGCGGGGGGCATGTGACCAAAGGCGCAGCCTCGAACTCTTGACCACGCCGATCAAGCCGCGTTTATCCACTGAGCTCTGAGCCCGTGAGAGCCCGCGGTGAGGAGCGGAGATCTCGATCTTCCTAAACAGCCACGGGGGAAGGAACAGAAAGGAAACACGTTGCCAGGCTTGCTCTCTCGGCTCCCTTCAGGATCAAATACTCCCGCCTGAGGCCTGATTTTGTCTTCCCGTCTAAACTGGGATCCCCGTGGAGTCAGAGGTTCTGTTTTATTTGTTTTTGTACCTCAACAATCTAGCTCAGAGCGCCCTGCAAGGGTGGCATGAATGGGTGAGTGGGTAGATGAGTGGAGGGTGGGTGGATGGATGGATACATGGAAGGAAGGAAGGAAGAAAGGAAGAAAGAAAGAAAGATGGATAAGTGTATGGAAGGTTAGGTAGGAGGGAAGAAGGAATGCATTCTCTGCAAAAAGCTAAAACAGTACAGACAAGGCTGACATCCCCTTCGACGAGCCGCTTCCCGTGTCTTTTCCTCCCCTTCCGCGGTGGAAGCCTCAGTCAGCGGGAAGGCAGGTCTCCAGGACGTTTCCAGCGCTCGGCCCTCCGTGCACGCGCGTCTATAAGGAACACGCAGCCTTGTTTGGGTTTTCTGCGTTTTGTCTTGCAACTTGTCCTCATCACCCAGTCCTAGATGTAGAGTCCGTTCGCACAGGCCCATTACGAAGAGGTTCTCATTAACTGGCAGAACAGTTCTAGAGTTCTAGAGTTTGGGTCTCTCCCGTAGCCTAATTGTTCAGTTCCCTGTTGATCGACATGTAGTTGGTTCCCAGGTTTCCTTTCTCACCTTTAACGCTACAGCCCTCATCCCTCTCTGTGTGCATGGGGGACCTGCATTCGCCAGTTGTTAAGAAGCCATGCATGTGATACGGAGTGGCCAACTCAACGAGAGCCCTGTGCCCGTGGGACTTTACATTTAGGAGTCTTCGGAATCTGCTGTATTTCTTCTCCATCCATGTAGATGTGACCTGGTGGGAAGAAGAAGGCTGTGGAATCGAGTGGAACTCACTTTAATCCCAGCCTTTTAACGGCCAGCTCTGGAACCTCGGGCACAGTGACTTGTCTTTCAGGGTTTAGGCACCCTCAGCTGCAACCCTCGGGACTGTCGTGAAGACTGGCTTAAGTAGTGTGTAGCGGGGCACCTGCCCCTTAGGGAACCCTCCATAGATAGGGACAGTGACTGTCAAACATAGTCTCTGTCAGCCCACAGGATCTGAGGTGTAGACTTCCCATGCTATTAACTTTTAAAAAGTTAATTCTGGCAACTTCTCTCTAAAGTGACACTAAAATCCCAAGCCAAGGCTTAAGAAAAATCTGAACATTTAGATTTCCTGCCACTTAAGAAGCCAGCATGACACGGTAAGTGTGGCAGTCAGGAGCGCAGGACACTTCTTGGAGGCTAATTCTGACAAGATTCCGGGCTCTCCCCATCACCCCAGCCCGATCATTAATAGGGCCAGGAAGAAGCCGTATTTGTGACGGCCGATTCCCGCGGTCCTGGCACTCCAAACATCTGAAGGGAAAACAGTTTGTTAATTGCTGTCTAGACAGTTTATTGCGGCAATAAGATCAAAACCCAGAATGCGAAGGTTTGTGGTATGAATCATGCAGACTAAACAATTGTTTTATTGCATTTACAGAGAAGTTGATTTATAATGTCACTGGGTAATAAAATTCCTTCATGGTTTCTCGGAAATAATTTTGCTCCTTTTATGCCACTCTGTGATAATTCCACCACTCTGGGCTGTTCGAGGGTGTTCTCCATCACATCATCCAAACAGTTTCTTCCCAGATGTCTTATTGTCATCAAGGGCTAGCATTCATTCCATCCTGGCAGAGCCCTTGGGAGGGCAGGCAGCTGGCAGGGGTGGCCTTCAAGGCCCAGCTCTTCTAGCTGCATCTGCTCCCGCCAGGACACGCGGACAGCTCCTAAGCCCTCCAGCCCTCTGTCTTATTTGTTGGCAAAGGCCTATTTGGTGTCTTCCCCTTCAGCACCGAGTCCTGGATGAAATGGACAGAGCTGGCCAGTTCTTTGGGGCCTCCGAGACCCTGGGAGCTGATGTCCCCCTGCTCGCGGCCCCATCCATACCCTGACAGCCTGTGGAATGTGAGAGAAGGAAGGGACAGGCCACTGCGCACGTATCCATCGCTCCCCCAGGCCCGCAGCTGCCCTCCCGGGCTGACTCCTGACACAGAGGAGGAGCTCAGAAAGTCTACGTGGCTCCTTCAAGGTCAATGTTGGGAAATACTGGTTCTTCAGGCTCCAAGTCCAGAGATCTTTGGTGCCAGAAGCCAAGTGACGAGATTAGCATCATTCCTGAAGGGGACGTGCCCATATTGTTTTCCCTTTGTCACCCCTACGTTGGCTACAGTAAAATCCGTGGTGAGGGACCACTGATCCCCAAGCCCCCAGAATTAAAGGCTCATTTTTTAAATCAATGTGCAACTCACATAACATAAACGTAACCATTTTCAAGTGGGCAAGCTACAACCTTCACAAGGCTGCGCAGCTGCCACCTCTACTAGTAACAGAAACGCTCTCATCACCCTGGAGCCCCTCCGCCCCCACACCAGCCTGCACGACCACCCGCCTACATCCTGTCTCTCTGGGTTTACCTGTCTGGATATTTAGGGAATTGTATCTCATGAGTATTTTTATTCCTGACTTCTTTCACTTACCGTGGTGTTTTCCAGACTCATCCACCCCAAAGCGGCCATCGCGCTTCATTTCTTTTCATGGCTGACTAGTATTCCACTGTACTTACGTTCCTCGTTTTGTCTCTTCCTTCGTGAGCTGGCGAGCACTGGGTTTCTTTACAGCTGTGGGCTCTTCTGAGCGGGGCCGCTGTGCTTTGGGGGGGCGTGTACTTCGGCGCCTGCTTCCAGTTCTTCTGAGGTCATACCCAGAAGTGGAGTCGCCGGGTCGCGGAGCAGGTCTATATTTAGCTTCTTGAGGAGCCACCGAAATGCTTTTTTTGTAGCAGCGGAACCATTTTACATTCCCACCAGCAATGTGCGTGAGTTCCAGTGTGTCCACTTCCTTCCCAACACGTTATTGTTCACTTTTGTTGTTGCGCTTTATTTTGTTTTGTCGGTGACAGCCGTCCTGCTGGGTATGGAGCGGTGTTCGTCGTGTTTGTGATTTCCGTTCCCCTAGTGACTAATGATGCCGAGCGTCCTTGCATATGCCTGCTGGCCATTTGTATATCTTCTTAGGGAAGATGTCTGTTAAAGTTCTTTGCCCGTATTTGATTGGGTTATTTGTTTTGTTGTTGTTGTTGTTGTTGTTGTTGAATTGTAAGAGTTCTTTATATTTCGGATACTAGGCCCTCTATCAGGTATGTGATTTGCAATTATTTTCTCACATTTTGTGGGTTGTCATTTCCCTTTCTTTTTTAAAATAACTTTTTTTTTTTTAATTTAATGATTTGGGGCGGGCGGGCAAAGGGAGAAAGAAAAAGAGAAAGAGAAACATCATTTTGTTGTTCCACTTATCTGTGCACTCCTTGGTTGATTCTTGAATGTGCCCTGACTAGGGATCAAACTCGCAAACTTGGTGTATAGGGATGACATTCTAACCTACTGAGCTACCCGGCCACAACTCATTTCCCCTTCTTGATGATGTCCGCTGATGTCCCAAAGTTTTTAATTTCAATGAAGTCCCATTTGTCTAGTTTTTTCTTTGCCAGCTCATGCTTTATTCTTTCTCCTGTTGCTCATTTTTGTGTCATATGTAAAAATCTAGTGCCAGATCCAGGTCATGAAGGTTTACCCTCATGCCTTCTCCTGAGGTGGTTTGGGTTTTAGCTCTTATGTGTAGGTCACCGATCCATTTGGAGTTAATTTTTGTTTATAGTGTGAAGGGAAGGTCCATTTATTTGCAAATGGGCAGCCAGTTGTCCCAGCACAAATACTAAATTTCATGGACACTCTTTAGGTCTGATTTTCAAAGGCATCTCTGAAGACTGAAGAGGTTTAAAGACACCTCTCCTGGTGCTCCAGGATTCAAAGTCCTGTTCTCCTTCACTGTAGGTGTGTGGCCTTTGCAGGGCACCTCAGCACTGAGAGCCTTCAGGGCCTCAGGTTATACAGGGGGAATTAACTAACAGCACCCTCTCCCTGGATGTCCTCGGGCACCCGGTGACAATGAATGCAAAGTGCTCGGAGTGATACCTGGGGCATGTGGGACAAAGGTAGATAATTATTATTCATTATTATTAATAATTACATTCTGGATGAAGAGGTAAGGGGTTAAGAAGTACAAATAGTTATAGGATAGCCATGGGATGTAGAGCACAGTGTAGGAAATGCAGTAGCCAAAGAACTTACACTCACGACCCGTGGACGTGAACAGTGGGGGATTGTCTGAGGGAGTCGGGGGTACTGGGTGGGGGAGTGGCAGAGGGGGAAAAGTCAGGACAACTAATAGCAAAATCAATAAAATATAATTTTTTTAAAAAATAATTTTTATATTCCTACCACTGTTATCAGAGTGATGAGTTGCAAGGATCTTTGTCCTTTGAAATTCCAATCCCTGTTGCTTGCTAAGAATATGGACAGGAAGTCTGAGTTGTTTTCCTAAAAGGGGCTTGCTGGCTTTTTAGTGCAATTGACAGCAAGTGCAAAGTACAAGGTCAAAGAGGAAGAACACCTGGGCGCCTTCAGGAATCATTTGTTCTCAGCCTCACCCATGCTTCCTCGCCCTCTATGATACCAATGGACGTGACATCCGTCTTCCCCAGTAACCAGGCTTGGCCAAGCCAGGACCCTCAGTATCTCCTGTTGCCAACTCGGCCACTGTCTTTGGATACCCCGGAGAGCATGTTTGGGAAATAGTATAAACAGGCAAACTTCCAGAAATGAACGTAGGAAAAAATCTTCACGATCTATGGCTAGGCAAAGAGTTCTTAAACTTGACACCAAAAACACAACCCACAAAAGGAAGAAGTGATAAACTGGACGTCATTAAAAGTAAAGGCATCTGCTCTGTGAAAGACACTATCAAGAGAATGAAAAGACAAGCCTGTGTAGAAACTGTTTGCAAATCATGCACCCAACAAAGGCATAGTATCCAACATGAAGGATCCTTGTGGTGCTGGGATAGATAAAGAACTCTTAAAACTCAACAGCACAGTAAACATCCCAGTTAGAAAGTGGGCAAAAGACACAGAGATCACCAAAGACTATAAACAGGGGGCAGATAAACTCATGAAAAGTTGCACAGCATCATTAGCTATCAGGGAAATGCAAAATTAGATCACAAGGGAGTATTATACACCTATTAAAATAGCCCCCCAAAAAGCGGGGTGGGGGGGACAGAAAGAAAGAACAGAAAAAAAGATAGTGACAACACCAAATGCCCGTGAGGATATGGAAAAACTAGTTTATCGACACAAATGTTACAGACATTCCGAAAAGCAAGTTTGGCAGTTTCTTAAAAAATGACACAGGCACCAACCATATAGCCCGGCAATTGCCTTCCTGGCCATTTATCCCAGAGAAGTGAGACTCACGTTCACACCAACAGCTGCGCGTGCATGTTGGCAGTCGCTGTGTTCACCCCCGGCCCAAACTGGAAACCACGCAGATGCCCTTCGGCAGGTGAATGGTTAAACTGGGGACGCGCACACCACGGGCAGGGCACAGCAGTCCCAAGGAACAAGCCGCTGATACACTCAGCAACCTGGACGGACCTCCAGAGAACGATACGTGTGAAAACAAGCCAGTCCCCAAAGGTTACACGCTATGTGAGTCCATTAATTTTACATCCTTGGAGTGACCAAACTACAGAAGTGGAGAACGTCCTGTTGGTGGTTGCCGGGGATCAGGGACAGTAGGGGGAGAGAAGGGGGTTTGGCTATGAAAGGGCGACAGGAGGGAACCTGGCGGCGGTGGAAACTGTCTGTGATTTAGCTCAGTCAACATCCTGGCTGTGATACTGTTCTCAAGTTTTGTAACTTGTTACCATTAGGGGAACTAGGGAAAGAGTAACCCGGCTCTCTCTGTATTACTTCTTACAACTGCATGTGAATCTACAGGTATTTCAGAATTTAAAGTTTAAATGTGTGTGTGTATAATATTGAATTATTATCAAATTGTTGTGTTTATACCTCAAA
>PVJD01014182.1:0-30334 GCA_004026545.1 Mormoops blainvillei | reverse complement strand
TATTGGACTTTTATGTTCTTGTTTAGAAGTCTTAAGGAGATTAAAGTGAAGTTATATTATAGTTATGCACACATGTGTCTATTTTTTCCATTAGATTATAAACAGTTTGACAAGAAAAAAATCAGTAATTTACTCATTATAAACGTTCAAATACCTTACAAAACGCTCATCTTTCCAGTGTAAACTTAAGACCATTGCAATGAAAATCTACCAAACACACAGAAGAATCCATGTGCAAAGAATTCATCTGAAAGTTCCTCAAACTTTTTCATAGATAATATCGCCTTAATGTTAAGAATGGAGATCTGGCATTCAAGAAAAAAATATTTATGAGGTTCCTGGCAATATGCAAACGTCAAGTGAATAAACAGACATCTGATTAGTAGGAAAAGAAACGAGGATTTTTAGTGGGATTACAAAACAGACAGAAAAATTAGCCCAGTTCATGGATTTTGGAGAGCAGGGCTTAGAAGACATTGGAACTTAAAAGAATAGAGATTCCTTTAGATGGTGAGGAAAAGGAACTTAGCAGGAGGTAAAGATTAAGCTGGAACCACTGATCAGACGTAGACCCAGGGTCACCAAATGTGTATCTGAAGTTAGTAATGGCTAAAGCCTGATACTTTATACAGTTCTTTCATGCAGTTATGTATGTCATACTCAAAGATTTGTGGATCGGATATTATTATTCTGTCCATTTTACGTATGGGAGAGTTGAATCTCAGAGAAATTAAATAACTTGCCCAAGCTCATGAATTCTGAAACTGAACATACATCCATCTAAAGCCCATCCCCTCTTAATTCATTATCGCCTGGAGGAGTTACTATAAAGAGGACATTTCAGCACAGGATGGTTACTGCATTCCTAAGACCTAGTCACAATAATCCTCAATTGGTGGAAGCAAAAAGGGGAACTTGCACAGCTATTAACCAGTTAAAAATTTAATTTTATAATTGCATTAACATTAGAAATGAATACCATCACTCAAGTGTGGATATTCGTCAGATGTGAAATTCAGTATACTTACTTAAAATTTGCAGATTCATTGGTATCCTTAGCACCTTTTTCCCCTCCTTTTTCATTTTAAATGTTTTAGTGGAGCCTTTTCTTTAACTTTCATAGCAAAATTTACCATGCAAAAGGCAGACAAAGATTGCTCAAGTTTATAAACCTAAAGTGGCTAAAGTGAGCGAGTCCTTGAAAATAGCAACTTGGCAGTGGACAAAGGCAGTTTGAAATTTGGAAGGTAAGGTCTTTATATCACAGAGGACAAGGCTCCAGTACGAGCTACAGATAAGAGAATTTATTAATGGTCACTTATTTATTCTCTCAACATATATGAAATGAATGCTTCCTAGGTTCAGGACCTATGCTAAGTACTGTAATACAAGTATGAAAAGAAACAAGATCCCTGCCCTCACAGAGCTCCCGGTGCCGAGGAGGAAACCAGTTGCTGTGCTTACGGAAGGGAACTCCAAGTCTTGCTCACAGGACCCCGGAGACCCAAATCAGCAACTGGTGGGCTTTGGTGAGGGTGATCGTCAAGAACAGCTACCCAGAAAAGCTGGTTATTATAAACCTCGGTATTTAGAGATGAGCAGGAATTTTTTACATCAGGCAATAACGGTAAAGGCATTAAAGGCCAAGAATAAAATTATGGAAAAAGTGAGAAAATGTGGTTGGCTTAAAAATAGCAAGTTATTCCAAATGGCTAGAGGTTAGGGTATGCTTAGAAAATTAGAGAGAAATCCCAAAACTAGAGAGTCAGGAAGGGGCAATTATGATTAGCCTACTATGCACCATTGAAGAGATTGAAACTTTATTCTGAGGGTTGTGGGAAGCTAGTGAGAAAATTTAAACAGTGAAGTTCACGATCATGGAATAGTTCAGACATGTAACGCCAAACTTATATTTTGAGGAGTTTATAAAACAACAAGGGGACTGCTTTGATATCATGTTAACTAAAATGGCAAGGTTAAATTATGCACATATAAATCATAAATGTTTCCAACATCATGAAAAAGAATAGCCAAGGCAAAAATATTGAACAAAAAGGAAATATGTCTACATGTCAGTGAGAGCTGGCTTTGGGTGCTTGGATTATGATGGACTTACTTCAGTAAACACATATTGTGTATATTTAAATTTCATTTTTAAAAGGTTTCCAACTTCATTGCTCTCTTTGTAAAGAGCTGAAAAGTAGAGTGTTAAGTCTTTATTTCATTTCCAGTATGTGTTAAAATTGCTACACTACGCTAATATGTATTAAAGAGTAGTTTCTATTCACTATAAATTCACATTGAACTTAGTGTTTTAGTTGAACTTGGAGTTCATATTGTTAATGTGGTTTTTCTCCAAAGGGTCAGGGAATTAGACTGTGACAATAATTTCTGGAGACAATATGGTTTATAGAACTAAAAGACTGTATTCAAACTAGCATAGGTTTGTTTCCAGATGTCTGTCCTCAGACAAATTGCTTGATATTCCTGGAAAAGGGCAATTATAATGATGGCCCACAGATGTGTGGGGGCTGTGCCGGGCAGTAATGGCAACGGGCTGCACGGACAGGCTTCCGCAGAATTAGCTCGGGTAAGCTGCAGGGTCCCGCACGGATAATGCCCTCTTTTTATTACAAGCTCTTTTATTACAAAATCATAAGCAGGTCATCTGTAATATAAAAATATCACACTCAAGCACGCGATGTGACCTTTGACGTGAAATCGTTCAAATTGCTGTCCGTCTCGTGTGAGGCATCCGCATACCCTAGCGGCCGCCCTCCAGCAGCCTTGCTTCTGCCGGACCCTGTGTGTAGGATTCACACGCACATTCTGGGAAGTGGCTGAAAAGACAGTGGTTATCCTGACAGATCTGATGGGTTTTTATTTGCAGGCTTATCATTCTGTAAGTAGGTTTAGATTATTTTCTGTTTCCTGGCATGTCTGGATTCAAGTGTCTCTGCCTCTTTTCTGCCCATTTATGTGAACTTGTAAGATATTTCCTCAGTAACTATTCCACTCTTTCAATTTCTTTGCCTAGAAATTGGTGACTCATCTGAAATATTGGAAATTGTAGCCAAAACTTAACTCTCTTAGATTACTTATGGACATAAGAAAATTAGGAAGTTCTAATGGCTTATCCTGCTAATACGGCTGTTTGTACTCCTGTCTGCCCAGATACATGTATAACACTGAAAAAGGTCTTGAAAAATTTGTAGAGGAGCTACTACTCTGACAATTAATTTTTAATTAATCATTACAACAAAGGGAGGAAAACATCATTTGTGTTGGTCATTCTTCTTCCCCAAACTCAACAATGTTGTCTTATCTCAGAGTAAAAGCCAAAGTACGTATACTTTGTACTGCAAGACACTCTGTAGTTTCATGTCCCTGTCTATGTATGTATGTATGTAGGTAGGTATGTATCTATCCGTGTATGTACGTAGTTATCTAACTATCTCTATGTCTCTCTCTCTGACTTTAGCTTCTATGACTCTCCTTCTGCTAGCTTGGCTCCAGCTATACTATCTTGCTATTTTTTGTGCATGTCAAGATTTTGTCCTTGCCACTCCAGTCTTTCTGTGTCACTCTTCCCCAGATCTCTACATGGTTTATTCCCTCACCTCATGCATTATACAACAGTCAAGTAGGAACAGTATAATGACAATAGAAACTTTCATTCAGAAAAAGGAATAGTGGAAAACACATGCAATTGTGAAGGCAAACTACCAGGACAACAAAGTAACTCTTGGTCAACCCTGTCGGGAGTCCAGGATTTGTTTCCTGGGAGAATAACCCTGTCCACTGTCCTCCAGAGCCCTTATCCTTTTGCCTTATGAATTATCTTTCAGGAAGTGGGAGATTGATTATACGCCCTTATTGGCAGGCACAGAATTCTTGTGGTCTCCTTGTTGCTGGTGCAAGGGGTTGAGTTTTCAGGGGATGCTTCGTGGCTCAAAAAAATCATGGAAATTATATTGCTAAAGAGTACAGGGTCAGTCTACCATCGCTTAATTTCCTAAAAAAACCCTATTGGTCTCTGATCTGTTCTTATATAACTTCCTTTCAGTCTATAGTCACCAGGTCACATTAAATTATTTGGACTCAGTAGAAAGGATTGACCATGACCCAGATAACTTGCACTTGAAGCAAGAACTAGATGGAACTCTGCAGATACCTACATTAGAAATTCATGTTTTATGTATAGGAAGAGGATATTTTATGCAGGAGTTAGTGTATATTTGGGTGGATAAAGGCAGATACATGCCTAATATTTGCAGAGACTGAGTCAAAAATACAAATAGAGGCATCACACCCAGGTTAAAAAAAATGACTATTAAATGTTTGTGGTAGATCATTTCTCAGATAGACATTGCAGCCCCTCTCATCCTGCATGCCTTTTTTGCAGTTTAACTTTACCACTCCTTCAATTAAGTGGTCGAACCTATTGTGCTCCCTTTAATCTGAGCTGGTCCTATGACTTGCTTCAGGAACTGGAATATGGTGGGAGTATGATTTCTGGGCCTCAGAGACCTCATAGCTCTTCACATTTTCAGCTTCTTGGAAGCCAGCTGACATGTAAAGAAGTTCATGATCGACTCATTGAGACTTAAAAAAGGACACATAGAAATAGAAGTCACAGAGAAAAGCAACAGGATGCTCCAGCTGGCAACCAGCACCAAGGCCCTAAATACATAAATGAGGCCACCCTGTGCCCTCCGGCCCCAGCCTATACCTTGCAAAACTGTCCTTACAAGAACAATAGAATTCTTGTTTTAAACCACAGAGCTTTGGCATAGTTTGTTACATAGCCATAGATAATTGATACCATCTTTTTACTTTGGCAAATATATCTACATAATGAGCTGAAAGGCTAGATTCAAATTTAAATTTTTCTAACTCCTCTGAGTTTTGCATTGGGATTTTCCAGCGCTGAGCAAACTGCCTCATACTGTCTCTCATACTCTTCCCACCCCCAGCCTGTCTCTACCACAGTGGCATCATTAATGCGTGATTTCCCAGCCTGCTTGCCCGACCTGTTTTCATACTGCCGAAGTGCTTGTAGTTCATCCTCCAAACCACCAACCTGAGGCACTGGAAGCGGACCCAGCGCTTTCCACACAGAGTATTCTGAAGTCCTGTGTAGCCAGGTTTAGCAGAAGGGCTTGATTCTGGTTGGGTAAGTCTTTTAGGTCTTGTGAGCTCCTCATTTCACGTGCAGTGACATGACTAGAGGAGAGTCAGAGCGAAAGCTACTAAAACATTTGCCTAGTTTCAAACAATCACAGGCTGATAGATCTGAATATTTCAGAGACTGCTTTATGTCTCTCAATATCTGTTCTCCCCTTCACTTGTTCTTACATCACAGGATTTTTAGTGAACGCATGGTCACCTAACAAAAGGCTACATTTCCTCCTTTGAAGTTAGGTATAACAATGTCACTAAGTATGCTGAGGTGACGTGTACAAATTTTGGGCCATCCCATTAAAGCGAAGGAGTATATACATCCCTTCTTGACTTCCCCTTTCTGCTGTCTGGAAGGTGAATGTAATGGCAGGAAGGGGAGCAGTCATTTTGTGCCACTAGTTGGACCACTAGAGCAACTAGTTAGGAGGCACTGTCCCCAGTGATTGTTGAGTCACCCTACCCGCCTTAAAATGACTAACCCAATTTTTCTGTTGGAAGAAAAATAAAATTCCTTTCTTCTTTTAGCAAATGTTATTTTAGCTTAAATCTGTATCTTACTGTGGAATCATCTTTGTAATTATGTAATTTAATTAAATTCTACATTAATTGAAAAATATGAGTGTGAAAAGAAAGTCATTGTTAAATGCAAATTAAGTTAAATGCTCTGGAAAGACTCCATAAAATCTAGGGTAAAAAAAAGAAAGCCATTACATTATGTGAGCTTGAAACCACTATAAAAAAAGATAATGAGAGATGAGGGAATCATAAAAATATAGGATGATTCCACACAGAACTTCACAAGAATCTGTTATTTTTTTCCACATATTACAGATACTGAGACATTAAAACTGGGAATTTTTAAAAAATGTATTATGTATATGGCTTATTCAAGGAAGATGAGACAGAATCCTAAACAGTGGACACATACTCATGGGGAATAAAAAGCTTCATTCTACATCTAAAGTTTGTCTAATGAATGCATATTTATATGTTTTAGGTTAAATAAATGTTTAAGGCACTCCAAGCTTTACATAAGCTTTGATTAGCCAACTCTTGACAGGGCCCAAACACATGAGAGGGCACTTATTGTACACAATTACACTTATGGATTAAATGATATATAATACATACATTCTTATTTCTGACTGTAGACTTTGTCACTCTAAAGAAACTGTTTTAGGGTCTTCATATAATTTCAAACACCCCTAATGACAGATTAATGTTTGGGTTAGGCTGATTACAATTCCAGTCGACTTGGTCACGAGGTTAGTGCTCAGGTCTCTTTTTAAAATGCTTTCCTAAAAAGGTTGATTTCTATTTGTTAAATGCCCAAGATTAATAAGTCCTAGTATTTTTTCACCTATTTTATCTAATAGCACTAGTCTGGTGCATTTATTAGAATTTAATGAAACTTTAACTTCCTCTTTGTTTAAATGTTTAAAAGGAGGAATCTCTCATTTTCCACAATTAAAAACAAAACTAATGTAATCTATTTCCTTTTTCTCTCTGAGCATATATTTTTCTCATTTTATCTTTAAATGTCCCCATTCATTTCTCTAGCCCTCCGTGAATTTGATATATATACATAATCTCTAATTGTTGCCTTTAGAGAATTATGATAGAGTCACTAAATTTCTTTTTGATTCTCTGAATTTCTAGGTGGCATTTACCCAGTGGTATATGGTAGACACTATTCTCCATACTATATCAGAGTATTAAAACTTTTTAAATTTTGTATCTTTCTCAGGACACACAGATATCCTCAAGGATGTGACATGGGAATTCTGAGAACATGCCAGAAATATGAATATTCTAAGGTGGCATTTCTAAAGGAAATTTTTCAATTTTGAGTTGAAAAATAATACTTTCCAAAAATGAAAATGTCTTACCTTAGGGCCAAACAGAAATTCCAAAAATGTGTTTTGAAGTACTATTTTTCTTTTGTTTATAGGTAATTTCTTGCTATTTTAAAAAAGCTTCCTATAT
The DNA here is from genome assembly GCA_004026545.1 of Mormoops blainvillei. Taxonomy (NCBI): domain Eukaryota; kingdom Metazoa; phylum Chordata; class Mammalia; order Chiroptera; family Mormoopidae; genus Mormoops; species Mormoops blainvillei. The sequence continues at coordinate 23,164 of PVJD01014182.1, read as the reverse complement.
TCATACCTAACAGCCACAGATGGCACTAGTTTCTTTTGTAAATTCAACTAACCATGTGGCAGATTTATTTAGCTTGATAAACAAAAGCATGTTTTGATGCCTGTTATGGGGATTCATCCATAATATTCCCTGTTCCTTTCCCTCATCTTACTTACAAAGTAAGTCTGGTTTCCTGCCTTTCTGGTGAGATCTGAAACCCAGGAGCAGGATTATTCCTTCTAAAAACTCTAGAGTACTAAATCACATTCCTAAAGCTATTTCTTATTTTGAGGTAGAGAAAAGGGAGTACCACAGGGAGTAAACTGGTAAAGAAATTAAGAATTTATTGATTTTCCCTGGCTGTTGCAGCTCAGTGGATTGAGTGTCAGCCTGCGAACCAAAGGGTCACTGATTTGATTCCTAGTCAGGACACACGCCTGAGTTGTGGGCCAAGTCCCCAGTAGGGGGTGCTCAAGAGGCAACCACGCATTGATGTTTCTCTCCCTCTCTCCCTCCCTTCCCCTCTCCCTCCCTTCCCCTCTGTCTAAAAATAAAATAAAACCTTTAAAAAAAAAATTATTGATTTAAATCCATAACAAACTTTCTTCACCTCTTTACATTACCTAGTCCTTAATTCTTTAGCATACATTTTTAGTTGTGAGAAGCAGTGTATAGCGTATTGACCAAGGGCATAAGTTCTAAGGTCAGATCATCTCATTACAAACCCTTGATCCATCACTTGCTACCTGTGTGATGTTGAGTGAATTATTTCATTGTTATTATTCCCTCCGTAAATTGCATAATAACCACCTCTCATCTATTTTGCGTAAATAAGAAAATATGTGTAATAAGACTAGCTTAGCACCTAGAATGCAGTAAGTACTCAGTGCTGCCAGATTTTTATAGTGTGAAAAGATATGATCATTTAGAAGCTTTTAATTCTAAATGTTAGTCAGAAAAAATATTGTAACAAAATGGCATATAAAAATAATTACAATGATTCCAATTCAGAGACATTTATGAATATTTGAAAGAATAAAAAATGATAGTTACTATGGTGAGGCTACAAGTAATTTTATTTTTTAATGATAATTTTTAAAGTTAGTTTTACCATATAAAACAAGTGTGGAATCCATTTCTCCACTGTATGACTTGATAACATGTTTCCATATTAAATTATCTAATTCATTTTTCCTAGTACAACATAAATATGTAAAAGAGCTAAGTGGGAGAAATCTAGTGAGAAATCCCATTCCAGGGGCTTATTAGACATTACCATTGGTCAGTGCTTGATGTTTATTTACAAGAAATATCATATTATCCAGAAAAATATGACATCATGCAATAAATGAATATATAGGTAAAAATGCAGAAAAAGAGATGTGGTGTTGGAGAACAGAGCAGAGGAAAGGAAAGAGCTCTTCATTCTGATGTACTTAACTTTCTCCTAGGGGATAGCATTGATCCAGTCCTGAAAAGCAATGGTCCAGGGCTTTTCAAATTCAGGGCTTGTCAAACTCACTTCCAATCTTTCTCTCACCTCGCAGAAGCCTACCTGGGTGTTCCTGCACAGAATCATGCTTCTAGCAGAATGCTGAGCTACCCCTCCTCTCAGCTGAGGAGCAGTGAGACTGTATTTTCAAGGACGGGTTAACCTTTCTTCCACAACATTCAAAAGAAGTGGAATATTACATAAGTGATCCCATATAACAAATAAATGAATCAGAGTAGTAAAGCTTTATATATTAAGAATGCCGAACTACAGAATTTATAATAATTTCAACTGCACCAAGTGGAAATTTACCGTGATTAGGTCTATGAGTAGATTTTCCAAGATGCATTATTTTGAAGTTTTAAAGTTGATTTCATATTTTTAAATAAGGCCACTTGATACATTAATAGGTTAAATAGTTACAGAGTATTTATAGTGTTTAAAGAAATACACATTTTAAGCACCTCCTGAATTTGAAAAAGCACCATTATAAATGTAAAACAATTGATAGTGTTCTTGAAAATCACTTTTATTTATAAAAGAAAGTATCTGTAAGACAATTTAAGATTTTAACTAGAATTTTAGTGAACTTGTAAGTTTGAGAAAAGACAAGCAAACCATATCAAAATAAGCTCACATTTTAGGATTGTAAATAAATAGAAAATAATGGAATACATCTAGGTATTACTATATATTTAGTATAAATAGCTACACCTACTTCAATGTCTCATATAGAGTGCTTACTAACTGAATTAATGCATTTTACTTTTAGTGAGAGTAGAAACAAGGAGGACTTGGAAACTAGACTTCAGTTAAATTTAAAACAATTAATTAATTAGAATGCTTCAGTTGCCAGAGGGTCTTCTGATGGCTCAATTAATTTAAATGTTATACGACTACCATAGAAATCAATAGTTCCTTTTTAAATTTTTGCCTGTTGGTTTGGAAGAATCTGAAAACATGTAAGCCGTTTACAGAGATGTGAGCTTCTCATAGTTGATGAACACTGAAACCCCACTTTAGGGGAAATAAAGTTCAAAATGCTTAAGGGTTTACTAGCTAACAGAACCTAAAAAATCTTATTTATAGAGCTAGTGTGTTGCTTATTGCTTTTCTTCCAAAGTGTTCAAAATAGAAAAAAGCAATGAAAGAAAGAGCTAGTGAATAAAAACAGCAGGAAAAGTAAGTTCAAGGATTTTGCTTTTGTTCCTGAAAGTCATACATTTGATTCCTTGGGCTCAGTTTACACCAAATTGTTATTCCACTTACTACAGTTATTGGTCAAGGACCAAGGTTTATCAAACAGTTCCTGAATGTGCACAGAAAATGCTTCCTGCAACAGAAACATGATCTCAGGCACCTTTTTCTTTCCTTGAATTTGTTGAATATAAAGTGCCTGCCACCTCCTCTGTTCTCATCAAAAGTTTTTGACAACATATACTGTCTTTGTGACACATTTCAATTAACCCAGGCACTGTGCCTAAAAAAATTAGATTACTTAGCAACTTGACCTCACAAAATAAGAACTTAACCACATACTTTTCCCCTACATATTAATTAGGTCACTTTTCTAAACAAATTATTTTATTTCTTACTTCATGATGTAGTTATTCACATATGTCTTTGAATAGTGTTACTTTTTCATTTGAGCATTGAACATTTTAAGAAAAGGTGCTAAGAAAAAAGATATTCTCTATTCAAAACTTTAAAATAGTCTATTAGAGTTTAATGGAGCTCATCATTAAAATGAAACTTTAATTGATAATTTAAACATTAATTGATGATTAAAACTTTAATTGATTTAAACATTAAAATGATTTAATGATTTGCTATTCACTATTAAAAATGAAACTTTAATATTTTACAGAAGGCTTAGAAATTCTTTTTTAATATTCTAAAGTTTTAGCTATTTATTGATTTTAGAAAGAGTGAGGAATGAAGAGAGAGAGAAAAAGAGGGAGAGAGAGAGAGAGAGATACATCGATTTGTTGCTCCACCCATCCATGCATTCATTGGTTGATTCTTGTACCTGCCCTGACTGGGAATCAAACCCTCAATTTTGGCATATGAGGACAACACTCTAACCAAATGGGCTACCTGACCAGGGTGAAGTTGTAGAAATTTTTAAGAATAGGCAAAAAGCATACGCATTACGTGTCTAGAATAAAAACTGGTAAAGGGAGAATGGGGTTTGTCTGTATGGTTTATAGGCAAATGCTAGTTGTGGCTTAGATGATAATGTTTAGTATCTCCACTGATCAATTGAAATTAATACTATTTAGGTTAAATAAAAGGGAGGGATGAATTATCAGAAAATGAAATAATTATAGGTGCACTTCATCTTAAGTATCTATAGATGGTGCCAGTATGACATTTAAAACCCCCTAGAAGTTACCTAAAATTCAAATGAACATACTTAAATTTATTTATCTTCACTGGCCTAAAAAACTCAGGCTATAATCAACTAAATATGGTTTTAGTTCTTTATCACCAAGTCATAAATATTCTATTAGATTTTATGAGCTTCCGTCACCTTCTATATCAAGGATTCAGAAATGGAATCTTTCAGGTTTGGCAAAAGAATTCCAAAAAATAGCAAACACCCCCAAATTAATTAACCTTATCTTTACTAATTTATTATGTCTTTCCTTACACATAGCCCAAAATAAAATACCTTACATTCTATTTACACACAGTCCAATAGGAATAGACTAAATGCTGAGGACATTTTGAAGATTATCTTTTTTTTTCTTGGTGAGGATATTGAATCCCAAGGTGGTTATAATGTTCTCATCATCTCTCATCTGGTTTACAGTAGAAAGAAAATTAGAACCCAAATTCATTAGTTCCAACACACTGTCTAGGAAGTATCCTCAATGGTTTTATTTGAGTCTCTCTCTCCCTCTCTCTCTCCCTCTCCCTCTCATAGAAAGCCTTAATTTTCCCTTCTTTAAAAATATCGAAGTTGTAACTTCATGGCCTAGACAATACTAGCTAATATCTCCAGTGTTCCTCAAGTCGGTTTATTAAAAAGCACAAAACTAATCTGTTCCCTAATGGCTTATATAATTATTTTCTTAAAAGAAGAAATATTTCTTAATCCCATTGTGGTACTGTAGAGGATCTTACTCTGTTCTGTGTCAACCTAGATAAAACTAATATAATGAGAGAAAAGAAGTGGCCACACAGCAGCAAAATGCATATTAGAATCTTGCTTTAATGTGTTAATATTTCCAACAAGCATACAGGATAGCTCAGATGTTATTAAATTGTCTATATTAAACAACCTGACAGATGACATCTTGACTTCCATAATTAGAATACATGGTAAAAAATAAAATAAAGAGTACCATGAACGTTGATCAGCTGCCTACTGATAACGGACCCCACAACCCAGGCATGTGCCCTGAAGGGGGATCCAACTAGCAACTTTGCTTTGCAGGACGATGCCTGACCAACTGAGCCACACTCTTCTTGGGGTCCTTGGGAGCTTCCCAGATATAATCTGAAACTAGCCCCATACATGGGGGGGCAAAGAGAGACTGAGGAAAGAGGCAGACCAGTCCAGATTGGTAGGAGGCAGGTTCGATAAACAAGGGAACTTATTTGTGAAACTTACCTTGGATGACCACAAGATGAGTAGTCTTTCCCACCCACCCATCAAATCTTAAAAGTTTATACAGAGGATTTAATGGGGTCAGTCACATACACAGGAGACCTTAACAGGAATCAGTCACATATCTAGTCCAAATGGTCTCATCTCCATATTACTATCTGAAGGCTTTGTCCTTGGGCAGCTTCTAGTGTATGGAAGCCAAGCCAAGGTCACTTTCCAAGCACTGGGGAGTGAGTGAGGAGCCTCCAGTTACCTGGGTCCAGCTCATGGGTGAAGCCAGCAGGTCACATTTTCTTGATGGCGTCTCCTAACAATACATTCTGCACACAAATTTCTAACCTTCCATCTGCTGTGACAAGCATAGTCTCATAAAGGAAAAAGACATAAATATTGATTCTTGTGGCAATATAACTTTATGCTGTTTTTCTCTCAGTCTCTGCTGAATGTGGCTTAAAATTAGTTTCCCCTCTCATAAATTTAATGATTTTAGCTAAGACCTGATTTTTGGAGAATTTCATCCTACATTAGTTTACTCATGAAATTTTCCTTCCACTTTTCCCAAAAACCATAGAACAATTCCTTCACATATGCAAAAAGAGAGAGAGAAAGAGAGAGAGAGCCTCATTCCATCAGAGGAATAAAATAGAATGTCATCATTAAGTAAGACCGTACTAAAGGGAGATGGTGTTCATGGTTTTCAAAATATTCCCTAAAAAATAGAGTTCTGTCCCAGACTGATCAACCTAATTCTTAGATATTTTCAGAGATATAAACTTGTGTTCAAAACACCCCTTATGTAACCTTTATTTTGGTATCGTTACTTACCTAATTGAAGATTAATGATACAAATAAAATGCAGTTATCTTTAGACAGTGTACCTTATATGTCTTGCCAGGAAGATCTTTATAATCTTAAAACTTGAGTTGCTTTGAAGGCGATTTGTTTTATGGATTTAATAACTGGCATTAGATCAAAGTCATGAAAACAATTTTCAATATAAATAGTTTTTATCCAGGAAACTAGGCAGTTTCACTCAAAAAAAATTATTTGTCCATCGAAGCGGTAGTCTTCATTTTCACTTATCTTCTCATGAGAGGAAATGGTTGCAACAGTTTTCTTTTTACTGTATAAGGAAACAGGAAAAAGAGAACTTCAATAGTAAAGATAATAGCTTGCCATAAACCCTGGAAATCAGGAAATAGAGCAAAGCTTGTCGTCTCTGTTGCAAGCCCCCTTGAAGTAGCATAGCCCCTTATTAGCTGTAATGTGAGTCCAAGAGAATGAAGCTGAAATTCTACCCTGATTTCTTCAGAAGTGATTACTGGACATTTTGTTAATGAGTACTGCATGTCGGCCATTTTGGAAACATTTAGTTAGTATGTGCTAAAAGGAGTTCTTAAACAAAGTATACATTTTTCATATGGAAGTTAAATTACTTTTTCTACTTGGACTATGAATGATAACCAGCAAGTATTTTTAATGCAAATATTATTAATTAGAGGGAAAAAAACATTTTTATTTCGCTTCTGACATCTATTATGAATCGTTGGCTCACAAAAATAGTTTTGGAAAGGGAACTGCCACTTAGGCAGCAGCCGAGAGTAATTTAGCCTTACCACCTGTAGCGGAGCAGTGGGTGTGTGCTGCCATCGCTGCCTCAATTTTAAAACCTTATATTGTCTAATAAGAGATACGAGTACTTTATTCCCCTGAAAAGCGATACAAACACTTTTTTCCCCCCAGAAAAGAGCTGGTCAGAATTAAATTGTGTAAATTATAAGCTGCTAAGAGCGCTATTTTGTTTAAATTTCCCATAGTCTCAGTTTTACACTTGCTAGGTTTTAGCAACTGATGTATAGTGTAGGAAAAATGAGACACTGGGAAGTTGTGAGGAAGTGTTGCCAAACGGCTGCCTGGCACTGCTCTGTGAATCGTAATTTATATTTCCCTCTTAGAAAGTCAGAAACATGTATGCGTAACCCAGAGACACACAAAACAGTGGGGCGATGGCCTGAGTCGGGGAAGGGGGATGCTGCAACGGCTGGCTGGAGGTGGACAAAGGTGGGGGAGAGGAGTGAATGAAGGCACCTGTAATAGTAGAAACGATAAAGCTTTAAAAGTCAGAAATTTATAGAAATACGAACAGTTTCTCAAACTTTAATGAATATTAGAAACATATAGGATGTCAGCTTTTTAAAAATTTAAATTCCTGACCATCCCACATATACTCAGATTCAGTGAGTCAGCAATTTTGGTGCCAATGGCCTAATGACTTTTTCAGTTCTAATTCCTAACCTTTCTGCTGTCAAGACAGCTACAGTGATGCTAATACTCTTTAACAGCCTGGTACAGTGGTTCCACGACCTTGGTGCCCTATCCGATGTACCAAGGACACTAGGAGACCACAACCCAGACAAACCGAATTAGACTATCCAGAGATAAATCTAATGCACACACAGGTCTGTGTATCTCTGGCTTCAAACAGACTACTGAGGACTGAGAATGATTTTGTTTCCATGTTCTCCTGAAATACTGAATGTAAAATCCCAGGAAATGCCTACCAGTAACAAAGGGTTCGAATGTTCTACAGTATGAAGATAAGATGAAAGACAGGCAAAGGAGAGTTAATATCACTTAAAAAGTCTAAGTGGTATTGAAATATACCTAGGGTTTTTTCCTTTGAAAGATGAAAGGTAGCATTTCTTATTTATATTAACATAAACACATATATACTTGAGTGGACTTAAAAGCATTGGCATAAAATGTACTAATCCGTAAAACCAGCTCCCAGACCAAAAAAAAAAAAAAAAAATAGACAATCACCAAAGACCCTCACCATTTTTCAATCCAGTCACTATGCCATCAAGGGAAACCACTATCTGACTTTTTAAAAATGTATTCGTTTTTCTGTTTTTCATACTTTGTGTAAATAAACCATACAGTTTGCACTCTTTTGTTTTATTTTGAATACTTATTTCAGCAATCCACCTAGTCTTGACTTTTGTGTATGGAGTGAGGTAGAAACCAAATTACTTTTTTCTCTGTGTAGCTATGTATTAAACCCAATACCATTTATTTAAAAGGTAAAGCATTGTTTTGCAGTGTTTTTTCATAAATCACCAAGCATATATATAATGGTTTATTTCTGAACTCTTTATTCTGTTTTATTTGTAGATTATCCCTCCACAAAATCACTCTAGTTATATACAATATTCTAAGTATATCAATAAGCATTTTTTATGGTTATGGTATTACTGTGTTTAACTAAGGAATTTTATGTGAATGTGAGCATATGGGGCATATATGTTTGTGTGTGTGCATGCAGGAGTTTGTTTCACAGAGAAACATCGGCTTTGTCATTTTAATTTTGAGCTATTCATTTAACTTTGGACTAATCAAGGTGACAGAGCACATAGTTTTAATTTTTTAAGTGTTTTTAAGAACAAGAAAGTTACTTTTGAGTATTGGACTTCCACACGCAAACATGAGATGTAATGCAGCAATTTTCAACCTTTTTCATCTCCTGGCACACATAAACTACCTACTAAAATTCTGCAGCACACCAAAAAGTATGACTTTTTCCAATCTAACAAAAAAAATAGGTATGATTTTGATTCATTCTCACCTGATGGCTATTGTTGCATTGGCTGTTGTCATTTTTTAAATTTGACAACCTAAGGGAAAAGAGGTCAGTGCCCCTGACCAAATAGTCAGGTATTGCATGTTTTAAAAATTCTTGAGGCACACCGGCTGAAAATAGCTGATTTAGGTATTTAACTGGGGGAGTGAGACCGAAAATCTGGAGAAAGGCAGTCAGCCAATTCCTCCAAGGTACGGAGTTAGAGACATGACAGTCCCTACATCAACGTGGGCTGGAGGTCAGGGCTGCCATCCTAATTCTACCATTGGCTCCATGTAACCTACCCATTGGGGACATGTGGTTATTCATTTAAAGTGTACCCTGGATCTAAAATAATGACACCTTATCTGTGTAAGTTATCATTTCTAAGCTGATGCATCAACTGTGCCTTCAGAATTTATTTCTAGGGGTGAGAATGTGCTGTAACTGTAAGTGGGTATGAAGTTTCTTTTTGGGTGCTAAAAATGTTCTACATTATTTTGTGGTTATGGTTGTGCAATCTAAATTTACTAAAATTTATTGAATTGTATACTTAAAATGAGTGAATTTAATGATATGTAAATTACATCTTAATAAAAAAATGTTAATACAGTTCTATTACTCTATCAGGCCACCAGCTTTTCTATGGCACGGTGTATGATAGAGCCTGTGAATTCTATGTTCATATTCCCACTACCACAATTCCTTGGCTGTAAAGTGCATCTCTTGGATATTACGCTAGATCCTATGGTTTGGATCAAGTACTGTATCCACTCTCAGACAGTGATCCTGGCTGAAACCCAAAATGCAGGAAAGGCAAATCAGAATGCGTTTGTTTCTGCCTGACTGGTATGATTCAGCTGGTTGGGTACCATCATGCACAGCAAAAGGTTCCTGGTTCCATTCCCAGTCAGGCCACATGCCTGGGTTGCAGTTTCTGTCCCCAAATGGGGCACATACGAGAGGCAGCCATCGATGTTTCTGTCCCTCTCTTTCTCCCTCCCTTCCCCTCTCTAAAAATAAATACATAAAAAAAAAATTTTTTTTTTTTAAAGAATGTTTCCTTTTCTGTCAAGAAGATTCTCCACCATTGGTCACTCTTGCTAGCAGGTTGAACATTCAACAGTGGCAAGAAGCACAAAAATCTTGGTAAGCAGTAGGCCATTCTGTTGTGCCCATGCATAGCCTCCATCCCTGGTGCCATGATTATGTTATTAATGTTTCGCCTTGTGCTAGCACTTGGTAATGACAGATGCTGAATGATTCATCCACTTGATTGTTTAGTGCTTCTTCCATGATGAACAGTTAGTGTCAATATTTGACTCAAAGATCTTCACAATTAATGCTCATAGATCTTTTAGGTTATTTTTTAACTATATTTTATTGATTATGCTATTACGGTTGTCCCATTTCTTCCTCCCCTTTATTCCCCTCCACCCTGCATACCCCCCAACAGCATTTTCCCCTAGTAGTTCATGTCCATGGGTCATACATATAAGTTCTTTGGTTTCTCCATTTCCTATACTACTCTTACTTTCCCCTGTCTATTTTGTACCTACCAATTATGCTTCTTATTCCTTGTACCTTTTCCCCCATTCTCCTTCTGCATCCCCACTGGATACCCTCCATGTGATCTCCATTTCTGTGATTCTGTTCCTGTTTTAGTTGTTTGCTTAGTGTGTTTTTGTTCTTGTTTTTTAGTTTCATTTGTTGATAGTTGTGAGTGTTGTCATTTTACTGTTCATAGTTTTTATCTTTTTTTGCTTAGATAAGTCCCTTTAACATTTCATATAATAAGGGCGTGGTGATGATGAACTCCTTTAACTTGACCTTATCTGGGAAGCACATTATCTGCCCTTCCATCCTAAATAATAGGTTTGATGGATAGAGTAATCTTGAATGCAGGTCCTTGTCTTTCATGACTTTGAATACTCCTTTCCAACCCCTTCTTGCCTGGAAGGTTTCTTTGGAGAAATCAGCTGATGGTCTTACAGGAGCTCCCTTGTAGGTAACTGTCTCCTTTTCTCTTGCTGCTTTTAAGATTTTCTCCTTAATTTTAATCCTAGGTAATGTAATGATGATGTGCCTTGGTGTGTGCTTCCTTGGGTCCAACTTCTTTGGGACTCTCTGAACTTCCTGGATTTCCTGGAAGTCTATTAAATTCACCAGATTGGTGAAGTTCTCCTTCATTATTTTTCCAAGTAAGTTTTGATTTCTTGCTCTCCCCCTTCTCTTTCTGGCACTCTTATGATTCAGATGTTGGAACGTTTAAAGTTGTCCCAGAGGTTCCTCAGCCTCTCCTCATTTTTTTGAATTCTTTTTTCTTCATTCTGTTCTGGTTGAATGTTTATTTCTTCCTTTTATTCCAAATCATTGATTTGAGTCCTGGTTTCCTTCCTTTCACTGTTGGTTCCCTGTATATTTTTCTTTATTTCACTCCATATAGCCTTCACTTTTCCCTTTATTTTGCAACCTTACACAATCATTTCTGTGAGCATCCTGATTACCAGTGTTTTGAACTTTGCATATAGTAGGCTGCCTATGTATTCATTGCTTAATTTTTTATCTGTTCTTTCATTTGGGCCATATTTCTTTGCCTTGGCACACCTGTTATGTTGTAAGGGGCAGAGCCTTAAGTATTCGCCAAGGTGGGGTAACCCACTTCTCTGTGTTGTGGTGCTATATGTTTGGGAGGTTTCAGAGAGAGAACAATGCCGCTTGCTTCGCTCTCACCCAGCTTTCAGATACCTCCCTCACTTCCCACAAGTGGATTGTGCCCTTTCAGGTGCTGATTCCTGAGTGGGTGGGCTTATATATGTTCTAGGATCCTGTGGGCCCCACTAATGGACTCTCCTGTGATACTGGGAGTTTCTCTTGCTACCACAACCCCCACAGGTTTTTACAGCCAGAGGTTTTGGGGCTTTAGATTCCCCACACTGCAACCCTGGGTTGCACAGTCTGTCTTGCACTCCAGTTGTTCCTCCAAGCTTATCCACATGTGAATGTGGGATAGTCCAGTCTGCCAGCCAACACCTCACCCACCTGGTCCACCTGCCACCATCTTGTTGCCAGTCCTCACTGCCCCAGCTTCCCGTCTCCACCCCTGCTACCTGTCTGGATGAATGTTTCTTCTTTAACTCCTTGTGTGTCAGACTTCCATACAGTTTGATTTTCTGTTAGTGCTGGTTGCTTTTTGGTTTTAAATTGGTTGTTATCCTCCTTTTGGTTGTGTGAGAAAGTGAATCGTATCTACCTACACCTCCATCTTTAGATCTTTTAGATTCTTTAGGTCCATTCACATGCTTCCAGATTAAACCTCATCCAATCTTTCTTCTTCTATGTTTCTGACCAACTAGCCAACCTATTTCCATTGTCTATGAGTCCAAATATATATTTTTATCTTAGGCCTACAGATTTGTCTATTGGGAGGATCTCCTACTCTCCTGCTGTTTTCAGGGCCAACTGAAGTGGGTTTGTAGCATAATGATAACACATTACTGGCTTACACACAACACAGCAAGTCAACCCATCCATGAAACAAGCTTCATTGGTCTCTTCTTCTGCCAACGGTCATAATCCCTTTACCCTCCACAGCAGCTGTAGTATTAATTGAGGGAGAGGCACTCATGGAAGAGCAGGAGATTTCATGGAAGGTTGGACTACCTGTTTATATAACTTACTTGTGTTCTCTTGCTCTGCTCATGATTAATCCCAGGTGTACTATTTCCATCTATGATGAACTGACCTGATTTAATGATTCTGACAGAAACCAGCTTATGAAGGAAAGTTCTGACTACAGGGCCACTTGATTTCTCATGGTCAGGAACCCTGTCTCCAGTAGGGCCCAGTAACACAATGGCAACTTTTTCTTGACTGCTCCAGCGGCATGGCCTTATTTCAGAGACTCTGGGCGTCTACCTTGCAATTATCCTGTTGGAACAACCTTGTATAGCATCTTTTCCTACCACAGATGCCTCCGATACCACCAGACCTAGCGGATCATATGGCCCTGATGTCAAAGTTTTTTTTACCTCTACCTGGACTTGCTCAAATCCTTCTGTACTCTAGGCCCCACTCAAATCTGGAAGTTTCTGTGTCACTCAGAACAGCAGTACCACCAAGTGTGAAATATGCTGACTCCAGATAAACACATAAGCTTTTATTAAAGTTCCATTGTTGTAGTTACATATACCTGGAGTATACTGACCCAAAAGGACACCTTCCTTCTATCACTTCATATCTAAATTCTAAGTCAACTATATCAGGGAGGCCGAGATGCATGTATACATTCCAGCATGTGTGTGTCTGGGTGTGTCGTCATTGAATTTGAATTTAACCGAGATCTTAAAGGCTAATCTGGTCAAACACTTCATTTTAAAGATGATTTAATTGAATCTAAAAAACTTCTAATATCTATTTCCAAGTTACCCAGTTAGCTTGTTACTAATTAGAACAGAATTTAGGTTTTCAGATGCCATGTAACTATCAGAGCTTCTACAGATTTCATCCCTCTCAGTATTGGAGTTCACCAAATAATATGGTAGAAAAATTTTCCTTGCTTTTTTCAAAATGATATTTGGCTTTCAGATTATATGTTTTCTTTTTCCTTGCTTTAACATACTCCCCAAGGCCCCAGACTATTTTGTTTAACTCTATATTTGTTCTTCCACTTGTTCCTTTCCTAGGTGAGCCCTGTTCCACAACTGCTGGCTGAGTTGCCCCCACCAGGCCTTGGATCCCCTCTGCAGCGGCATGGTCTGCCGGCTCCTCCCTTACACCCATGCAGATCCCACCCTGGCCTCTGGCGCAGGTCCGTTGCATTCACAGTGCCAGAGCAGTAAGATACGTGAAGTATTTGTTGATGTGCTTTTTGTTCCCTAACATCATGTGTTTTGGTGTCCTCCCACCAATGTGGGCAGCTAAACAAGAAGCCAACTATTGTTTAGTAATTGTCAAAGAGTAAACTAGGAAAGAAAAACAACCAAAACCTTGTTTTTTTTAAATCAAAACCTGAGTTCTCAAGGAGATTCTGGAAAGATAATGACCTGACAAGGCTCTTTTTATTTCTACCACCAGCTCCAAATTATCCACCTCCACACAATCATAAAAACTGCTTGGGTCCCTGGGATTCTGGTAGGAAATGAAGCCATAGGCTCTGAGGAACACCTCAAAGAGAAAATGAGAGTAGTGTTCCCCACTGTCCCCACCTCCTAATGACTCAGCAAACACCTAAAGAAAGAATTTTTAAACCTCAGGGCGAGGATCAGAAAGAAACAGATGTTTGAAATAGTTAAATTTACAGAGATGTATGGGCGGGTTCATTCAGCAATGAGTGGGCTGAGTCTTTGCTTCTCCGAAGGCTAAGAGAATATGAGACAATCAGGAAACAGAGGAGATTCCCCAGTAGACCCCATGCCACTAGCTCATGGCAGAAGGTCACTTCACCTCTTACCACCAGTAGGACCCCCACCAATTATAGTTTGACAACCAAAGAGCTAACAAATTAAAAATAACAATTCAACAAATAAGCTAGCAGCCAGAGGGTACTAGGTAGTCAAAATAAACAGAATACGTGGCCAGCCCACAGTCTGGCCAAAAGAGACAGGTGTCAGCTTTAACAGAGAAATTATAAGATCCCTTAAGGAATTCAAGTACCATTTCTCTAGAGGAACCATCAGTTACAAGTTGGGCTTGCTAGGACATGGCACATCCCTGTGCCACATTGCCAAGTCTTAGATAGCTTTTCCTAAAACGGAAGGAAGGAAGGAAGGAAGGAAGGAAGGAAGGAAGGAAGGAAGGAAGGAAGGAAGGAAGGAAGGAAAGGAGGGAGGGAGAGAGGGAGAAAGAAAGAAAGAAAGAAAGAAAGAAAGAAAGAAAGAAAGAAAGAGAAAAAGAAGGAAAGAAAGAGAAAAAAGAAAGAGTAAGAAATATAAATTAGGATGCAAAGAATAAAAGAGTATATCAGTCATTACACTAAATATTAATAGACTGAATTGGCCATTAAAATCAGGCTATCAGAGAATGTCAAAAACCTAATGCCAGCTATAAATTCTATACCCCAAAAAAGGCACTTAATACAATGGCTTTTTTAAAAAAAAATGGTTGAAAACAACAACAACAACAAAAATTAGGCAAATAATTACCAGGTAAGTGAAAAGAAAAAGAAAGCGGGCATGATAATGTGAATACAGATATGGTATCATTCAAACTTTTAAAAATCTCAGAAAACTGAGATATGAGTATGTGTCAAAGTTTTATTTCAAGCCTGCTACAAGGAAGGAGACCTAAAACAGGTTAATTAAACATTTCTTACAAGGCTCAGGCATTTACTTTAAAAGAGGGGGTTAATTAGTTAAAATTTAAAAAAGCAGGGTGAAAAGAAAAGAATATCTATTTGGGGATCATTAACTCCAGTGGAAAGTCAGCTGCATCAATGAGTAATTAATTTTCAGGAAGGGCCCTTAACCCCATTAAAATAAGTTAGAAATCGGATAAGCAAGTTTCTTTCCAGTAAGATATTTTGAATTGGCTTACATGGACGGCATTTGGAACAAATTTTCTTTTACAAAGATTAAAAGCAATAATCAGGAAATAAAGAAAATGAAGTAATAACAACAAATACAATAATCAGGAAATAGAGAAAATGAAGTAATAACAACAAATACAATTTGCCTTAAATTTGTATGGACCATCAAACAAAGAATCTAAATACATTGTTTTAAATAAGAAAATAAATGTTTAGTGATCAACTTCAATATACCCTTTTCAGAACTGAACAAGTAGAGTAGAAAATAGGAACAAGTAATGTTATAACAAATGTAATAATTCATTCAACAAACTTGATTTAATACAGAGAATTTTTCATCCTTTGAACAGAGGATATACACTTTTCATATATCCACACAATTTGTATAAAACATCATGTATGTCCATAAAGATAAAAGGTTTTAATCAAAGCATAACAGAAAGACTGGAAAGAGTACTCATCAGACAGAACTGTTTTATTCTGCCTTCCACAGCAGCCCTCATTCTAACAGATTAAGATCCCAGGAGCTAGACAGAAGGAAGAACCTTGGAGAAGAAACAGAGGCTTAAAATTTTATTCGTTTCTGTATCCTGCAAAGTGCCATCAGTTAAACTGGTAGGGGTGCTAATCAGTAATGAATGTGGGTATCCCAGAGAGGAGCTGACCTGTCCTTCACTCATCTGCCTGAAAAATTGGGACTGACAGCCTCATTAGTGTCATTAGGTCCATGTGGCACGAAAGTCAGAGAACTGAGACAGGCACAGAGTAACTAACCCTGCACAGCTTGAGCCCCTGCACCCCTGTAATCCTGGGTGTTTGCATGAGAGGGCCCTGTAACAATGGAAAAAGAGTTTGAAAATTGGCTGGGAAATAAAAAAATATATATTAGGCATGTCTGCGGGGATCTCTCTGACGGGAGAAAAAGACTTGCAGCCTTCTGAAGGAAATGATGACAAGTGGACCACCTAGACAGGCATGGGGGGGACACTACTGAGGAACAGTGAAATTAATTATTTCTCAAAGGGTGGCAGCACAGAACCAAGCTAGATCATGGCTGAGAAACGAGTATGCCCTCCCAGATGCTGTCTCCCTAATTTTTGTGGAAGACTGCCTCCCAGCACAAAACACTACCAACAGAAGTAATATTAAACCTGGGTGGAGAGGATGGATAAAGGAGAAACAGTCCTAAGTTTCACTTTTCAAACATAACATAATAGAGGAATCAACTAAATTTCACCAAATTTGCAAATGTGTATTTAGATTAATGTTTCCACATCAGGCAGAATGGTGGGGGTGGGCAGCAGGTCTCAGAACAAGAAATTCTTTTAAAAAAATTTAAGTTCCATTTCACGTACCTGTACTTATGACTTGTGAAATTTTACCACTACCCCATATTTTTACAAGATTTTCTCACCCTGCATCCAGATGGTCATGGGCCTTATTATATCCTGTAAGTTTGCGTGTATCCTAAAGAAAGATATAAATTAAATTCAATTATATACAAATAAGAACTTTCAAAAAGGAAGAAATGTCTTTACTGTAAAAAATTTTTCAAAAATTAAATAAGTACTGAGAAAATACACTAGACAGAAATAAGGAAGTCATTTGTGACCTCGTTTAAACAGCATTTATTGAGCACTTAATACAGACGTGTTATGCCATTTACATAGATCATCTCATTTGCTTGACCCAACAATTCTGTGTGAATGAGTATTATTATTTCTATTTTGTAGCTTAAGAAACTGAGGTACAGAGACTTAAGCAAGCTCTCTGGTCACACAGAGAATGACAGCCATGTGTTCAAGTCGGCACTCAGTTCCAATAACCCACACACTTCGCCAGCACGTCTACGACAAGAGTCATCCATCAGGTACGAATCAACTTATGCTACAAAAAACAGACAAAGAAAGCAAATATTGAAAGTAGCAGTCTGGGGTTTTTATGTGTTTGTTTGTTCTTGTCAAATGTAAAGGAAGTATGGGGCCAAGCAAACTAAAGATGCACAGTAACTTTGCTGATCAGAAATTGTGCTCCTCTTAACAGTGCTCTCCAGCAGTCTGAAGGAGTGACCCTCATCCTCATGCTCTCAAGGGGGCTGCCATAGCCCTCAGCATTAACCTGGAGTTTCAGGCAGGTTAGAAGGGAAGAACGAAGATTGAAAAGAGCCATGTGTCATGGGAATCAGGCTCTTATAGACCATTGACCAAAACTCTTTCACTTGACCACGTCTACTTGCAAGAGACTCTGGGAATTATAGTAGGGAACACTGCAACACATATAAAATTAAGATTCTGTAAGAACAGAAACAATGCATACTCTGTAGCAACTGTCAGTCTGTACTTTAAGTGGCTTAGTGGGAGGGAACATATAGTGCAGTAAACCAAGAGGTTATTTTATATAAAGTAAATGATATATTTAGATTTTCCTGTACTTTTATTCAATAGCTGCTAAAATTTTAACTTTAACTAGAACAGGTAAATCTGCATCCCTTTGCCAATATTTTGGTCTAGAGCTATACCTTTCCTTAGATATGTGCCTTAGATATGTACTGGTTTTAATTCTGCAATATTTTTTCTTATATTTTCACACCCATAACACATCACCTCTTTTCTAATTTCTTAAAAATTAAAAAAAATAAACACTAAATTCTTAATTTTCAGATTTTTTCTGTCTTTTATATTTGTCTTTCTCATACTTATATCAATAGCAGTTTTTCAGTCAATTTTTATTGCTTGTTTTACAAAGTGTTCAAATTTTAGTAGAAATAATAGTTTTGTCTATATGCATTTTTATTCACAAATTACCTAACTAAATTACATATTTGTAATAGCAAACGCAACTAGCATAAGATTTGGTCCACAGCTCAGCTGAGTCTAGGAGAAAATATAAACATACAAAGGAGTAGCTGCTATCTATTTGCATTTTGCTTGCCCTGAGTGTTAGTATGTTTTATAGGGGAGGTAAAGAATATTGGTTAATTCATCGAGTCTGCTAGTTGACAATTGGAAAAGAGAGCTTATGTATAATTGCTTTATTTACCTCTGTACTAGTTTTTAAGTCTATGGTTTTAAATTTTAATTTATATATAATTGATATAAAAATATGTGCATGTTTAATGTATGCAACTCGATAAGTTTGAAGGAAAGGATATACCATCACCATAAGCGATGCCATAAACTTAACCAACACCTCTAAAGGTTTCCTCCCTCCCTCTTTCTACATTTTTGTGCTAAGACAGTTTAACATAAGAGCTATCCTCTTAACGAAATTTTAAGTACATGTTGGAATATTAACTGCATACACTATACTGCACAGCAGATGTCTAAGACTTATTCCTCTTGCATAACTGACACTCCGTATCCTTTGACCAACAGTTCCCTGATTTCCCTTCCCCTCCCATTCCTCGGTCACGACCACTCTACTCTCTGCTTCTGTGAGAGGGGCTGTTTTAGGTTCCTGGTATAAGTGGGATTACCTAGCATTTATTTTTTTGTCTGGTTTATTTTACTGCATATAATGTCCTCCAATGGCACGATTCATGTTCATTCATGACTGTTTATCCATGTTGTCTCAAATGACAGCATTTCCTTTTTTTAAGGTGAAATAATATTTCATTGTATGTGTGTTTTCTATTTTCTTCATTCATTCTTCTGTCTGTGGGTATTTACGTTGTTTCTATGACTTGGCTATTGTAATTAATGCTACAGTGTACATGGGAGTGGAGTACAGACATCTCTTTTGAGATCTTGATTTCAGTCCTTTTAGGGTATATACCTAGAAGTGAAATTGTTGGATCACATGGTAGTTCTATTTTTAATTTTTTGAGGAACATCCATACTATTTTACAGAGTGGCTATGCCAATTTATATTTTCACCAACAGTGTTTAAGAACTCCCTATTCTCCACATCCTTGTCAACATTTACCTGTTTTCATTGCTGTTATTGTTTTTTAAGATTTTATTTATTTATTTTTAGAGAGAGGTGAAGGGAGGGAGAAAGAAAGGGAGAGAAACATCAATGTGTGGTTGCCTCTCACACGCCCCCAACAGGGGATGTGGCCCACAACCCAGGCATGTGCCCTGACTGGGAGTTGAGCTGATGACCCTTTGGTTTGCAGGCCAGAGCTCCATCCACTGAGCCACACCAGCCAGGGGCGTGTTGTTGTTTTTATACAAGCCATCCTAACAGGTGTGAGATGGTATCTCATGGTGGTTCTGATTTCCATTTCCCTGATGATTAGTGATGTTCAGCACCTTTTCATGTGCCTACTGGCCATTTGTACGTCTAGTGAAAAATGATAAATATCTAGGAACAAATGTTAGGCTCAAAGATTTTATTAATATTCAAATGCTTTTTTTTCATGTTTCATGTCTACTTTTTTACAGGTTTATAAACTTACCATATTATGGTCATTTAATAAAATGATGTAACAGTGAGTAATGCACTCTGACTAGGGCCACAGAAAACTCCTTTCTACCAGCCTGAGCTCCTTAAGGGCGTGACTTCTTAGTAACTTTGTCAGCTAATGTAAGAACAGAAACTCAATTATATTTCAGCTCCTGTAATAGGTATTATGAAATTTATATGCAGAACTATTGAATTTAGAATTTCATGTATTTAAAGGAGAAAGGGGAACATTAGTGTAGGTATGGAAATATATAGCACAGAAGAGATCCCATGTCTGCTATCAAAATCAACAAGTATTTGTTCTGATCACCATGAAATATACAATATGGTATTACTCTCAGGTTTCCACTCCATATACTCTTTTCTTACTTTAAACTAAACATTAACCAGTTTCTCAAACTAGTGCTTATTATAAACTGCTTTGCTACGTATGAACCTAATGACTGCACTATCAGTTTGTGTTATACATACCTTATTTCCTTGCTCTTACCAGTTAATCAAAAACCATTTGTATGTCTTTACAAACAAATAGACTTTACATGTGGTCCCAATTAAAGTTACTGATTTTAATTTAATCTTCCAATTTCTAATGATGACACAGATGTTAATGAAAAATTTAATAGAAAGAGCCTGTTGTATAGGTTACACTAGTTATAAAGCACCTATTGTTTCTGCATTAGTTCATAAAGCAAAAGTATTTTAACTGATTCAGAATGGAGAGAGTAGATTTGGGCATGCTTATCTATTTATTATTTATTTCAAAATCATCCTCTAAACTGGCTAAAGAGAAAAAATTATATTCAGCTTCCTAGTGATTAATATTTACTGAACTATAATTTCCCAATTTTTATTCCATTCCTCTATGACTTAATGAGTCCCATCAACTATGGATTAAGTATTAAACTAGCTATCAGATGCCTTCATGCACATCCACAGGAGCCGACCTGGAAATGACTCAGGTATCGGCACAGAACCAACCCGTCCAGAATGTTCAGAACACATGTCATCTAATTGGGGTGTCTAACCTCTGTCTGAGGTCGTGATTTATAAGGAAAAATAGTAATGTGTGGTTTTAAATTCATAACCTCCAATTTATTGAGTGCTTACTCTTAAGTAACAAGTATAACTATTATATGATGCAAAAAAAGACTACAGCTTCCTACTTTGCACATAAAATTACCTAAGCAAGATAAGAAAAAATAGAAACAAGAAGCTATAGAAAAAAAGCTTTCGTTTATGCCAATAAATCTGAAAATGCAACACGACATTGCTGTCTTTTTAAAATATTTCGATACCAACAATACAAAGCCAACATTTGAAATGATTCTGAAGTTCTTGAGCTCAATATGTTATTACATGAAGAGAAGACTATCTGGTCAGAAAACTAAGTACATCGTATCCTCTGCTTGGCACAGAAGAAAAAAAAAAGTGCATTTTCATGGGGTGTGGTGGGGGGAGTGGTACCGAGAGAACTCCAAGTTAGTCTGCACCTAGTTTTATATATGCTTCTCTATGTGTGGCTAATAGCCTGATCTAAGGCCCAGAGAACACAGACCAAACTTGTATGAATTGTCAGAGCTGTTGACAGAACCAGGAAAGGCCGTTTCAGTGATCTAGAGGGTATTCGCCGTAATGTTTATATTTTGCATGAAAGAATAAGTGGCCTACAAGATTTTAGTGATGAAAAGAGATGGGCGATTTAAATAAAGAAACTCCTGTTTTTCCAAAGTTCTTTTGAAGGGTAGATACTTATTATTTGGGGAGTGCTGTCACATTCTGCCAAAATATAAATAAATAGTATTTATTTGGTATTAGGAACATTGTTTAAAACGGGAAAGGGAGCAATCACAGAATAGGCTCTCAGTATCTACCAAGAACTTGGCAATTGGCCATCATATAATAGATAATCGTTTCACAAAAATTCCCATTTATATCTGAAGATAATTTTTTTTTCTCCTTTGAAAAAAGAGGAAAGAAAGATCAGTGTAAAGCTTACTATACTCCCTGGGCCCAATACAGCAACAAGGACCAGTTTCATGGATGTTAGACCTATGTTTGGTTTAATGCTGATGTTGCCATGTTAAAATTGTTAATTTTTAAACAAGAAGCCCCATATCTTTATTTTGCACGAAGACCCACAAATTTCATAACTTGTCTTAACAAGGAGATTGGTTATAGGTAAGGGCACAGACTCTGTGCCTCAGTTTGTCTTGGGATAGAAATGAGTATAAGCACCTTTTTCTCTATTGACCTATTATTTCATATTCTCCATTAATATTCTTGCTCTAATTTCACCCACATCCTGTTTTCTGGTCTTCTTACTATTGAAAAAGGCATCAAATAATTACAGATTTAGCAACTCTGAGTAAGCAAATTCATATAAAATTCCCTTAATAGTGCTATAAATTAATATTAATTTTAATTGATTAACATTACTATCTATGTAAATGTCCTTAATAATGCATTTTGTAAGAAGACCAAGTTAGTGTCAATTGAGGTCAGTTTTATTTTCTAAAACTTGGAAAAGATGCTAATAAGAATAATATGATAAAGCATCAATTTTTCCCATAAAGGAAAAAATCATTTTACTACAAATATTGGTACTAGAGGAGTTGTAGCATTATGCATAAATATCAGAAACACATATGAGTATATAGTTACCTGTAGCAAACTTCATGGCCACATTTAAAAAGCAAATATTTTGAGGAGTAATAAATGATTAATCTCTTCATATTGGTAAATTCTTCAATATATAACTTAAAACATTTTTAGAACATCTATTTCTTGGTTTTGAAAAAAGTTTTTGCACAAAATGTGTTACCTTTTGAAATCCGGGGAGATCAGATGATAATTAATCCAACCCAGGTCACAGCTCGGAGAGGCTTTTTTTCTCAGACAAAGCGGGGAACTTAATAGTGGTGTACTATCACAGATGCTAGGAACCCGCCCTCAGCCCATCCCCGTCTCCAAGGCCCCCCCAATACCTCTCTCTTCTTCACATCGATACCTAAAATTCTGCCCCTAATACAGCTAACAGTCATGTAACATTTGCCATGCACCAGGTACTCTGCTAAAAGTGTTACCTATACAATTAATTCAATTCTCTCATCAGGTAGATATTATTTTACACAAGAGGAAATGGAAGCACAAAAAGGTAAATAATATGCTTGCAATCCTACACCCAGCTGGGGCTGAGCTGGGCTTCCAGCCTAGAAAGTCTGGCCTGGGGCGGGTGCTCTTCAGCAGTTAAGTCTGGCTGCCTCGCAGAATTGCATTCCTTTTGTTTGGGGAACTCCTAGCCATTACTATGTAAATATCAATACTTTTGAATAATGCTGCCCTAGTTATTTACAACTAAGAAGGGAGAGGAAGGGATGAGGCAGCTTAAGGTGGTGGGAGAGAACAGGCGGTTAACAGAGACCCAAGTGAAGACTGGAAAATAAAGCCCTGTGCAGTGTGTGCCTTCTTCCTGCCTGACACTCTCAGACTAGAGACTGTGGAACTATAATTTGTTGTCTCCTGTCA
>PVJD01014181.1:0-30330 GCA_004026545.1 Mormoops blainvillei | reverse complement strand
TCATCTAGAGTGTCTGTAATTGAAGAATGAGGTAGATAAAGGGCTATTATTGAGACTAGAACAGGTTTGGTTCACACTGGCTTGAGTTATTGCACTTTTTCAAGTATAATATTCTCAAGTATCCTGCAAACATTCTTTCCCTGTTTCTGTGGTGCCTAAGCACACAGCAATATCAAAGTAAAAATGGGGCTTAAAAACAGTTACAACATGGATTGCTTAGACATACTACTTTCAAGAGTACCTTTCTTATACTTCTAGAATATAGGGATGTTCAAAGAAGAACACATCTTCCGCTTACAACCAGGCTGAACTTACTCCTTAGACCATGGAAATCCAAGCCATGGCTCCTATGTTTTCTGCTATGTTACGATCTATGATATTAGTCTTAAATCAAATTAGGCATAAACAACTGTAGCCATCAACTGCTAGTTAACCATTGTACATAGTTATAAATATTTAAGGCCATATAGTTCCTATTTTTGTAAAACGAACATCTGAAATACAACAAATGGTTTAGAGTAGCATACTATAATGTAATTTATTTTCCAGCATAATTAATATACTTTATATATCTATTTCAGCCTAGGGCTTAAAATATTAACAAATATTCTTTCAAAAAATGTCATTAAAGCTTATTTAGAAAATCTAAAGCAGAATAACATTTCACAGACAAACTTCAGTTAAGTAAAGCCAACCAACAAACAAAATAACAGCCCTCATGTATTTTTGCTATGGGGAGACCCACTCCAAGATTCTAATGAGAATTCTGAGTACACACTAAGAGAGAACACTTATCTCTTTGAATGACTTAAAGGCAGAACGCCTGGATTTGAATTAACAAATACTATTCAACAGTTCACTTTGAGAGGCATCTACTATACATATGGCACAAAGCAATGAGTTTGAATGAATGAGGTGTAAGCAGATATACAAGATATGTCCTCAAGGAGTGAACAAGTGAGTAACTGGGAGATGTAGCATATGTTCAGGTAGCTGCAAGAGAAGACAGAGGTGGTAATGCTATGAAAGGTACAAACAAGTGGCTAGGATAGCAGGGAGGCCAGAATACTCACATATAAATAGGAGTAATGGAGAAGGCTTCATTGGAGAGTTGACTCTCCAAGGATGGGAAAGATGGGGCTTGGGTGTATGAAGGGCACAACATGATCAAAGGCATAGAAATGTAAAAATATTAGAGTTTATCAACAAAGGAAGTAGGTTGTCCAAGGGGGAGATGTGTTAGCAGTGGAAAGAAGCAACTATTTGTTTTGTACTTGAAAATGGACCAGAGCTTATTCATATAAGAAGTGTTTTTCCAGTTTCGCTGTACATTCAGAATTACCCTGGGTATCCTGTTAAAATTTCAGTTCTCAGGCACATCTAGGATTTGTCCGCAGCAGGTCTGTGCATGTGCATTTTCAATGCACTCTAGATCATTCCGATGCATGTGGTCAGTAGGCCACAGTTTGAGAAACACCCATTTGGGGCTTGGAAAGCAATTCTTCAAGATTTAGACTCTATGTTTTCATGTAATAGAACTTTTGCAAGTGTTTTTAAGCAGTGAAAATTTGGTTAGTTTCAGAAAGTCTTGTTGTTTGAATTTGTTTATGGCACTAAATACTTTTTCTAACATGAAAACAGATAATGAGTTCCTAAAAGAATATTGATAAAATTTAATCTCTCTCTCTCTCTCTCTCTCTCTCTCTCTCTCTCTCTCTCTCTCTCTCTCGCGCGCGCGCGCGCGCACACACACACACACACACACACACACACACAGAGTGTGCTGCGAACAGTTCACACCTCCAGAGGCAAGGAATCTCTCTTCTACCAAAAAGAGTGTTCAGAAAATAAGCTGCGCTAGCCCAAGAATTCTGCAGAGTTTGAAGTGTCTATATTCAGAAGCAGCGTGAGACATCAAATGCTCTGCACATCAGTAGGTTCGGGTAGAAAAGAAATTTAAATAAGAGGTGAACTATGCTGTAGAGGTAAGAAGGACTTATATGCAACCTGACCTGTCAGTATTAAGTTGAAAGGGATCGGTATGTTCATGCTTATGTAAATCTTCATGCTGCTTTACTAATTAACATTTGTAAAAGTCTTAGGAAAATTTTCCACAGGGTTAATGCCTTTCTTTACCCCTTTATAATGCATTTTTCTACTAAGCTTTTTTAATGGTAGTTAGAATCCTATAGTAGGAATCACATTCTTGATTTTTTTGACAGCATTGCCACATTTTTATCCTTTTGGTGTTTTTTAATTTCAGACTCTGCATTTTGACAGCTCAACCTTGTTGATTAATGCCTTGTAGGAACCCCTATATGGCCTGCCTGTTAGCGATCTAATTTTGTGCTGGAATGCCTGGGCTGGTATGTTGAACCGATTCACCACCCAGGTGGCTACATTTGGACTAAATGAGCTGTGAAGGGTTTCATCTTTGCCCATCACAGTCTTCCTTAGTGGAGCCCCACAGTATGCAGCCACTGCTTCGACATGATTTGTCACAACCCATCAATAGAAAATAAATTATTGCCATTCTCACTTGTCAATGGGCTTGTCTTCACTTCAGCTGGCCTAATGATTGGAAGCTCAAAGGGAACATTTCCCATCTTTGTGGAGCATGATTATAACCGAACGCACTGCTCCCCTATGCATCATGGCCAGTAAAAACACGTAGGGAAAGCAAATTAATTGGCTGTTTTGCGCCAGTGATTAGAACATTACACTCGAA
This sequence comes from Mormoops blainvillei, assembly GCA_004026545.1. Lineage (NCBI taxonomy): Eukaryota > Metazoa > Chordata > Mammalia > Chiroptera > Mormoopidae > Mormoops > Mormoops blainvillei. Next base: position 27,602 of record PVJD01014181.1, on the reverse strand, counting down.
GTCTGCAGAAACTGATATTAGGCAAGCAAGATTAGGTCGGTTCTGACTTTTATTTGCTTAGTGCAACATGATTAGCAACTGCTCCATTCAAGGTTAGTGCACTTGCTGCCGCAGAAGAAAATATTCATAACATAATGATGCTGCATACCTTTAAGCTGATAAGGATGTTCCAGGCAGAAATCAAAAATCTCTTTGGGAAGGAAGCAAATGAGGAGATGTAACAGAGAACTCATCAAATGGCTTTAGAGTCATTCTTACGTCTGGCACTTTTGAAAATTATATTCCTAGGAAACCCACTCTGCAGGCTGTATTTGCAGAATGTAGAGACAGTAAATTGTGTCAGTTCAGGAGACAAAGAATAAAAGGACCCAAGGAGCAACATGAAGCAGAAGGTGACACCTTTCAATGAACTAACGAAAAATGAGCTTGCTTTAAAAGAAACAGAAAATTCTTCTTTACTACAAATTACGAAAAGAGCAAGAAGAGCAAAAGATACAATGGCAGGGCATCAAGTCAGACCTCATAATTAAATTCAGAGATGCACTAGATCAAAGAGGAAACTATATTAAAAAATTAGGTCGAGGGTGTGGATTTGAGTTTCCCTGTTAACAGCTTTGCCTGCAGTATGATGACAAGGGGTTTATCTAGCAAAATAATAAACAAAGATGTAGTGTACAAGTAAAAGAATGCCTGACACTTTAATTATTTTAAATATGATAGTGATTTAGATTTTGGCCATGTCCCCAAACTAAGCTATTTTTATTATTGCCCTATCTTGTTTGCCACCACCCAAAGATAGAAGAGGGGGAAACTACCGTCAATAAAAATCAAAACCTGGGCTCCTGACTTCCATTCTCTCCAGCCTTTTTAGTGGATTATTTTTTTAATCTCACTGTCCAGTCTTTAGGCCAGAGATGGATGCCCCCAACTAAATTTTCAAACAATGTCCAGTTCAGAAAAACTATTAGTGTAGTTTCATGTTCATTTAATTTAGCTCAGGTTTCGCTCTCTCACAGAAAATGACACCTGCGGTTTCAGAGCGCTAGAATGCTTCTGCTTGGGATCAGTGATTCCAATGCATAAAAGGTTTTCCCCATATCACAGACATTTCGGTTTACCAAATTCTTGGTACTTTCTCCTTCTTTTACTACCATGAGTTACCACTGTCTTATGGTGTTTGAAGACATAATGTTCTTGGGCTCCGAAATGACCTCTCTGTCTTCTGGATTAAACTCACATATCGTTATGGCGAGTTCCACCTTTCATGTGGTTAGTGGTCCTTGTTGCAGAAGTCTTGCCTGCTCAAGGCCTTATTTCTCTCCACCCTGTACTGTGTCTCCAGGCTCCTCTGTTAAAGCACATGGGATGCTTGACTTCTCCTTCTATCTCATTTTTGTCTAGGACTATTCAAGTAAGACCTATCTCTTTTCCTCTTTCTGTTTTGTTGTTGTTAATAAACACAGCTCTCTACTGAATCTCATCTGCTCACCTTTGATCCAAATGAAGCTTCTTCATCTTAATTCCTGGGTCATCATATTTCCTACAATGTTAATCCTTAACTCTACTGTGAGATGTGAATGGGTCTTTTACATCTGCACATACATACGCCATGCACAGGCATATACATACCCAAATAAAAATTGCTGTCTTTTTAGAAATTATGTGTCCATACTTGAATAAACACTGGGGACTTAGACGAGAGAGCACCTGATATATAAATAAATACACGGTAGTTACTCTGCATTACCACATGGGTGTTATTTGCTAGCCAATCACTGCCTTGATCTTTGCTGTCCAATGATTGCAGTCAATATCACAAATATTCGTGTATGATTTGAACGTGTACGTGGGATGTTTAATATTTATTAGATAGCAAGGATTTGTACTACACACATTTGTCCCCCAAAGATTTGTGGCTGAAAGAATAAAATTTTAAACACAAAGTATTCTTGTGTTTCTCAAACTTTTCCCAATCAAATAAGCAAAAAGATTGAAATCTTCAAAGTCAGAATAAATAATCTTTTCTCTTGAGCTCCTGTTTATATATTGTTCATAATTAGAATTATTAAAAATATACAGTGTTAAGACTAGGAAGTAGTGCCTTACCAAACAAGTGAGTCAAGGCTGTACAATATATAAATTTACACTGAAGAGACAACTTTATTTAGAAAAGTGAAGGGTCTGAGATTTTACTCTGCTTACACACTAACAAGATGTCTTGCCACGGTTTCATAAATGCTAACAAAAGATGCAAGACCTTAGGAAAGAGGCAAAGACTTTAATTACTCAACATACCATGAGAAACATCAGCTTCATGTTCATCTTGGTCACCCTTGCCCCTCATGTCCCACTAGGTAGTGCAGAGTGGCCCATGTAGGTGCTGCATACAGAGTAGGTTTGTGTTGCAGCTAAGAACTTGCATTTAGGAAACCCAATCTTATAAGGGAGCTGCTCCAAACCTACCCAACTTTGTCCCTGAGGGGGCCATTATCTTTATTATAGTACTGGTAAAGAAACAAATCTGCTCTCTGCCCTGAGGGAGTCACTACCTCCACCTTTCAAGGCTGTTTGCTATGCAAACATTTTTGAAATGCAAACATCATTGAAAAAACCTGGGACAAAAGCTATCACTAGATAGGTAGAAACACCATGGAGAACTTCCATCTCAACAAATTTTTAAGCACTATTAATAATATCAATTAATATTAATTAGTAATAATTATATTAATAATTGACATTAACTATCAATAATAAATTGGGTAATGATACCACTATATATTATTAATATAAATACTAATAACATTAGATACTTCTGTGGTCCAGGTTGCTATGTAAAGTGTATTATCTATATTATATCATTTAATTCTATCAATAGCCCTATGAACTATGTACTATTATCCCTATTTCATACATAAGAAAATTGAGGTACTCTAAGTACCTTGGTCTAAGAGGGTTACTATGTTTGACTCCAGTGCTGCTCTCAGTATGATGTATAGATGATATTAATATTCTCATGTAATAAACAAACTATTCAAAACCAAATTTAGACCCATGCATTTCAGAAAGGAGGTATAAAATGTAGCTACTAATAGGGTATTGGCGCAAGTTAGTGCTCCAATATAGGTTTGACTGGTTATAATCAATGTTAATTTCATACACTTGTACATTGCTTGGTAATTGACTGTGGGATTTCACAGATTTTTTTTCATTCATTCAAAAATTCTTGTCACCTATGGGCAAGAGACTATGCTTGGAACTAGTAAACAGACATAATGTTATGGCCTTCATTGATCTTAAAATTTAGTCACGAAGACAGATATTAAACAAATAATACACAATTACACGTTTAACTACCGGTGTGCACCCTTGGCCTGGGTCAGCTTATTCCCCCAGATTCAGTTGCCATTTGTATACTGATAACCCCCCAGACCTATAATGCTGGCTTCTGCCTCTGAGTGTCATATTTTTTTTAACCTGAAGTTTTACTAGGCATCTCCAGTGTTTCTTCCCACAAAAGCCTTTTTCTCTGGTGTTGTCTATCTCAATGAATGGCAGTACCATTTATCCTGTGGTCAAATGAGACATTTTAGCATCATGATTTTCCTTTCTCTTTTATCAGATAACCCAGCAGCTCGTATTTTACCTACCAAATATCTTCTGAATTAATCCGCTCTGCTGCTAACTTAATTTAGTCCACCATCATCTCTGGCTAGAATCACTGCAACAGTGACTTGCAAATCAGTATTGCAATCTCCTATCTTGTCCACCCCCTCTAATCCCATCTCCACTTTTCAACTAGAATGCTACAAAGCAAAACCTGGTTAAGTCATTTCCCTATCTCAGAAATGATTTTCCTATAGTTCTCAGTGGAAATATAAATTCTTTGCACCACACACAAAAGTCCTTTATCATGGGGACCCGGACTCGTTTTTTACCTTCTTAACCTTTCAACTCTGTTTTCCAGTCCCAGACAGCGTTGGTCACATATGTGAAAGTACTGTGTTCTTTCTCACCTTGAGGGTTAAGGGAGCTGTTCCCTAGTTTGGAGTATTACTTTGCTTCTCTGCCAGCACTTTCTGCCCCTCCCTCCAGTTTTGCCTGGCCAGCTTCTATCCCCTTGATTCTAAAATACCATTCTGGCCGTGAAGTCCTTGCTGTTGCTCCTAATCTGGATTCAGTCCCCATCCCCTGTGGTCCAGGCAGCACCTGTGCTTCTCTGATCACGGCACTTGTGCTGGACTGTAGCTGAATTTCTGTTTGTTTCAACACATTACTTTAAATTCCAGGAGGAACCAAACTGGGTCTGTCTTGCTTGTCATTCTATACAAAGTGCCAAGGTGCCACAGTTCCTAGCGCACTCTCGCTGACACATGCAAAATGAGTGAAGGGGTAAACTATGTCTCCTACAGTTTTCCCTGCAACTAATGCGATGCGTGGAGAAGAGGGGCTTTATAAAGGTGAGACTTCTCCCTCCCTTATTAAGTAATCGGGGATATATCTGAAAAGAAACAGGAATTAACCCCTTAGGGAAAAAAAGGATAACAAAAAGGAAACTCTTCAAGTAGGCTCTTACTCACTGAGGCAAGCCTATGAGATGAGAGGAGTTCATTTTCACTGTAGCCTTGTCTCACTTCAACATCCTTTGCCGATTAGCATCACTTTCCTCCTCCTCCTCCCGCCTCTCCCCCTAATTAGACACCTGGTGACCCTGCTGAGCTTCGTTGCCCAGAGTCCTCCACTCCAGCGACCCCCAGGCCTGCTTTCTGAGAGATTCCCTGGGCCTGGGCCATCTTTACTCTCGCCGTAATTAAACCTCATTTCCTTTTACTCTTTGCAAGCATAACACTGGTTGATGTCCTACTGGCTCTTAGTGGTCTAAGAAATTATTTTAGCAGTCTAGGAGTTAAAAATACCTCAATTCAATGGAAAGATAACAGTAAATCTTTAAACAACCGTGACAAGTTGCTGAGTTTAAGTACCCTTCAAATAATCTGTAGTCAAAATCTTTTCCTTAAGTTTATGTGAGGGCTGGGCCTGAGTTTTGACAAAGAAAAATCATCGCAATACTTTGAATTATATGCATGAAATACAATATCTGAGCAAGAAGAGGGCAATCTAAATAAAAATGTTAAAGTGACATTAACTCGCTTCTCTTTTTCTATTGAGTAATTCATTAATGAAATAAAAACAGGCAAACAATTTCAAAGAACAAGAGAATAGAAGTGAGGGCTTTTTATTCAAGTTGCAGAAAGTCTCAAGTAACAAGTATTCAGGGAATCAAAGCACAATGGAATGACAGTGAAGGAAACTGAAAAGGAGGATTAAAATTGCAATTGAGAAGACAAAAGGGCAGAAACTAATAAAAGTAGTAAGAAAATGGGCCCACTGCTCATGACACAGAAATGTTCATCCACCAGATACAGTATATGCAGGACAGAGGACAGAGTTGTGCAACCACAGGGAAGGATACGCCGTTGATAAGAGGATGGGGAAAAGGGATTCCCAAGGTAGCACAGAACACAGAAGATTTGACCTCAGGCTTAGTGAGGGGTTGTGAAGAATCAAATATTTTAAAAAACTGATAAGCTGAAATATTGACAAAGAACATAGACATGTCTGGAGCTAGATATAAGATGAAGATGAAAAGAAAGATTTAGGAATTAAAATCCCTTCTATTTTTTTTTATTGCTAATCTCATTTGCCTAAATAGTCTATTTGTTTTTCTGTATGTCTTCCCATTTTCCCTGATTAAGCTTCCTAAAAGCATTTGATATATTATTCTGGTTATTGCTTTTATTGGTTATCTTTTCTACCTTATCTCCCATTACTTGCTACCTTGACATTTTTCTTCTTAAGCTTTTTTTCTTTTTTAAAAAGTAAATTTTATTGATTATGCTTTTACAGCTGTCCCATTTTTTTTCTCCCCTTTCTCCCCTTCCACTCTGCACCCCCCTCCCATCAGCACTCTGCCCGTTAGCTCAGGACCATGGGTGTACATATCAGTTCTTTGGCTTCTCCTTTTCCTATACTATTCTTAGCCTCTCCCTGTCTATTTTATGCCTACCATTTATGCTTCTTTTTCCCCATACCTTTTCCCCCATTCTCCTCCCTCCCCCTAGCTGCTGATAACCCTCCATGTGAATCCATTTCTGTGATTCTGTTCCTGTTCTGTTTGCTTAGTTTTTGTTTAGGTTCAGTTGTTGATAGTTGTGTTTGTTGTCATTTTACTGTTCATAGTTTTGATCTTCTTTTTCTTAGATAAGTCCCTTTAATATTTCATATAATAAAGACTTTGTGATGATGAGCTCCTTTAACTTGACCTTATCTGAGAAGAGTTTATCTGCCCTTCCATTCTAAATGACAGCTTTGCTGCATAGAGTAATCTTGGGTGTAGGTTCTTGCCTTCCATGATTTTGAATACTTCTTTCCTGTCCCTTCTTGCCTGTAAGGTTTCTTTTGAGAAATCAGCTGATAGTCTTTGTAGGTAACTGTCTCCTTTTCCCTTGCTGTTTTAAGATTCTCTTCTTATCTTTAATCTTGGGCAATGTAATTATGATGTGCCTTGGTGTGTACTTCCTTGGGTCCAACTCCTTTGGGACTTTCTGAGCTTCCTGGACTTCCTGGAAGTCTATTTCCGTTCTCAGATTGGGGATGTTCTCCTTCATTATTTGTTCAAATAAGTTTTCAATTTCTTGCTCTTCCTCTTCTCCTTCTGGCACCCCTACAATTTGGATGTTGGAATATTTAAAGTTGTCCTGGAGATTCCCAAGCCTCTCCTCATTTTTTGAGTTCTTGCTTCTTCATTCTGCTCTGGTTAATGTTTATTTCTTTCTTCTGTTCCAAATTGTTGACTGGTTTCCTTACCTCCACTGTTGGTTCCCTGTATATTTTTCTTTATTTTACTTTGCATAGCCTTCACTTTTTCCTCTATTTTGTGACCATACTGAACCATTTCTGTGAGCATCCTGATTACCAGTGATTTGCACTCTGCATCTGATAGGTTAGCTATCTCTTTGTCACTTAGTTCTATTTTTGGTTTTTATCTGTTCTTACATTTGGGCCATCTTTCTTTGTCTTTACACTCCTGTTATGTTGTACGAGGCGGAGCCTTAGGTATTCGCTAGGGTGGGGCAAGCCAAGTCACTGTGTTATGGTGCTGTATGTGTGGGAGGGGTCCGAGAGGGACCAATGCTACTTGCTCAGCACTTGCCCGGTTTCAGTCACTTCCCCTGCTACCCACAAGCAAATTGGTTCTGATTCTGGTGCTGATTCCCGGGTGGATTGGCTTGGGTACATTCTCAGACCCCGTGGAACTCTCCAACAAACTCTCCCATGAGGCTGGAAGTTTCTCCTGCTGCTGCAACCCCCACAAGATTTTACAGTCAGAGGTTTTGAGGCTTTAGTTTCCCACACTGGAATCCTGGGTTGTGCAATCTGTCTTGCTCCCCAGTTGTTCCTCTCAGTTTATCCTCATGTGCATATGGGACCACCTGGTCCACCAGGTGCTGCCTCACCATCCTGGTCAGCTGCCTTTCTGTGCACCTTCTCCGCCCTTGGCTGCCCATCTCCACCCCTCACACCAGTCTGGATGAATGTTTCTTCTTTAACTCTTTGGTTGTCAGACTTCCATACAGTTTGATTTTCTGGCAGTTGTGGTTATTTTTTGTTTTTAAACTTGTGGTTGTCCTTCTTTGGTTGTGCAAGGAAGCAAAGTATGTCTACCTATGCCTCGATCTTGGCCAGAAATCCCTTCTTAAGGTTTTTGAAAAAGGTGGGCCTCACTGTTAATTGCTTGTTCTCATGGTCCCTTAATTTACCCAGTCCAACTGAATGAACACTTTTTCAGTCCTAATCTCATCTCTGGCATTTGAGCTGATGAATGCTTGCTCTTTCATGAAACTCTCTTGCTTCTTGCTTCCTTTTTTTCCTGGTTGTCCTTCTATCTGTCTGATCAGTCCCTCTAGCTCCTCTTCCACCTAGCCCTAGTCCCCTACTCTTAGGTCTACAAGCCCTTCTTTGACCTTCTCATCACCTCCTATCAAATAAGCATCCAGGCATCCCTGAGGGCTCTCACATCCCAGGCTTCCTTGATAAGCTCCAAATCCATATTTGCAACTCAAGACACTTCCTGTGACCAGATTCAATGTCCAGACCGGCATTCATCATCTCAGTGCCTCCTCCCACCCCCATACTGGGCTCCTCTAGTGTGATTTTGGTGTATTTAGGGAAGACTAGTCTGTTACCCCATCTGAAAGAATCTATCCCAGCGTGTTTTGTTTAGGCTGATCTAGCACCCCTAATATATCACCTTAACATTATTTTGTCACTTTGAAATTATATTGATAGATCAGCTGCTTCATTTGACCCTAAGTGGATATAGGAGAGGACCCCCAAAAAACCCCAGGATTTATTAAATATTGTGTATTTATTCTTACATGTTTAAACTTCAGTTACCTTCAAAGTACTTTCCATTTGATGCAGTACACCTATCGAGATTTTGTTTCCACTGCTCAAAACATTTTTTGAACTTGTCAATTTTGATGCCTTTATTGCTTCTGCTGTTTTTTATTTCACTTGTTCCACATCAGCAAAATGTTTCCCTTTGAGGACTTTTTTCATCCGAGGAAACAAAAAAAACATTGCTCGGGGTGAGATCAGGTGAATAGGGAGGGTGGGGCATGGGGGTCATGCCGTTTTTGGTCAAAAAGTGCTGAACACTCAGCGAGGTTTGGGCAGGTGTGCTCATAAATCACCCATCATGAAATAGGCAAATGTGCGTTGTGTTAAAAAAAATTCCCTGAAGTTGAACGCAGCCTCTCACAACAATGCCAGCTGTACACTGCTACAGATGGGCTCCTAGAACACTCGCCTAATGGGGGAAGCCCATACCACAAGAGGCCCGCCCTCCAGAAGATACTTCAGGTTTTTTGGGTCCCTCTTGTATTGGTTCTCTCTAACTGTAGGGGCAGAGAGCAAGGTAAGAATGTAGCAAAAGCAATGTGTAAGCAAGATCACTCTGAAGTAATTGAAGGGATTTAGCCTGAAACTGAAAATTCAGCCTGAGACTCTTGGGATGAAAAGGGTAGTAGTAGCCGTGCTAATAGAAAAGCATTTGTGAAAGACATGCTGAGAGAAACATTGGTGGGAGCCAGTTCCATTTAGCTGGGGTAGAAGATAATGTTGAGTTGCTGCCATTTAGACTTTTTACTTGGTTTTTAACACTGATCAGAAGGAATAAAGCAATTCATTTGTCATGACAGGAGATAAAAGGCCGGGGCTGGGTGCAGGGCCCGGGGCCAGGCCTGCCAGCTTCCCATTCACACGAGAGCATTCAGCCCGTCCTGCGCAGATTGGCACAAACACGTCAGGGGCTATCTGGGGAGGTGAGCCGCTTTTCTTCATTTCCTCACTTCCCCTTCGTAGAAAAGAGTCATAGGGATTTTCTCTAAGAATTTCCTTATGCAGGAGTATTAGGCAAACAGCTACAAAAGGAATAGTAAATAATTTGCTGATTTTTTTACACATGCCTAATTCTCTATTACTGCCCTTTCTTTGGTGATAGTTTAAGGGAACTGAAAAGTATAGAAACAAATAAGATTAAAATCTACATTTTAATCCTTAGTTGCCAAATTTCTATGAATCTATGTTAATTAAATAACTCGAATCAGGCTCTCATTTACACATTTACTCCTTAATTATTGTGATTATCTTCACTTTAAAATTCTGCATCAACTGGAAATGAGTACCATAAAAAATATTATGACAAGTTAATGTTGACACAGGAAAATATGAGCATTTCAAAGGATTTTTTCTTTCTTTACTGCACATACATGTAGGAATGGAATATGAAGGACTTATTTAAGCATTTCAGAGCTCAAACAGCTTCCAAACTTAAATTATTCACATTTTAAATTTTCCATTTTATTTGATGAGTATCACAGTTTCAAATGACTTATGTGTCATTTTTTATTGCCTTAAAATTGAAATAAACAGCATAATCAAAGAACTTAGCACGACAATAAAGGACTTCATTCTTATGAATGTGCAAACGTACATTCTCAGTGGCATCTGCACACAGTAGCTTCCATTAGAGGTGAGCAGGACCCACAAATGAGGTGTCATAAAGAACGAGCTTCCACAGTGATCCGCGTTGCCACAAAACCAAGTAGTGAATGAGACCTGATGTCCCATACCCTATTTACCACCTGAGGATCGTCCAGGGCTGAACGAGTGGCCCACAGGACAGCATATTTAGTTATGTGTACCATATTGTAGATAAATCTGTATTTTAGAATGATAGTTTTGGCTTAAATTTACTTTCTTAAAACATTTCAGGCCCTGGCTAAGTAGATCAGTTGGTTTGAGCACCATTCCCGTACCATCCCCAGTCAGGGCACTGAGAAGAACCAACGAATGAACGCATAAAGAAGTGGAACAGCTAATCGGTGCTTCTCTGTCTCTGTCGCTCTCAAAAAAACAAAAGCAAAACAAAACAAAAGAGCATTTCAAAGATAAAAATTATTAGACCAGGGTAGAAAAGGCAGAACTATAATCCAGGAAGAGCTCTTCTGCTCTTCACATAGTCAGATATCAGTGTTTGTTTTTTTGTTTGTTTGTTTGTTTGTTTTAATGGACAAAAATCTATTATGGAGATTTAAGGTGTCAGTATTGGGAATATAAAAACATATATGAGACTGGAAGCCCATGATACTTAGGGTTTGTATGAATTGTAATCAGAGTTACTTAGAGAGCAGTGGATTTTCTTATTAAAACAAGATGATGAGAATTCTGCAAACATCTCGTTGTTTGGTTCTTTTATACCTCTTGGGTAAACTGTTCAATAATATACACTCATGGGGCTCGTTGAATCAAGGTAATGAAATTTGGAGAACATTGAATATGTGCAGTGTTTGGTTAGAAAATCATCACATAGTATAATAACAACATACATAATAATTTATATATATGTATATATAGACATAATATATAAATAAGTATATATTCTGGGAATGGAACACCATTAGTAACTCCAAAGTCTCTAAGTGAAAGTTGTGGGCCTACAATGGAAGCCACAGAACTACCTTCCTATATCAGTACCACATCAAAAACCAAACATAAAAAACACAAAGATTGGAGCAGTAATGACACTCTAGAAACTACCCGAGTGCTCTGGATTCCTGAACTATTGCTAGTTTCCCAAGCCCATGTGCTCTTTCACACCATTTTCTTTTTTTCATGCTTTTTTACCCCATGCCTTGAGCACCTTTACTTCTGTTTGTCCCTACCTCCTACTCGTCCACTGAAAGTGAGCTCCAGCCGCCCTGCCTTTGGGAAGCCTTGTCTGGCTTGACAGGCTGGGTTAGGGGCTCTTCTCCATCCAACCACACTCCACACGTATCTATAGAAACCATAATCCCCGAAAGGAATCGCCACACCATAAGTGATCTGAGGGCAGAGAACGTGTGTACCTTTTCATCTTTCATTCCCTTCTTTGGCACAGAGCTTGTTACTTTGTGGGCAAAGAACGGCTGTTGAACTAAACCACGTAGCACAATCAAACATTCCAGAGAAGTCTGAGGAAATAGAGGAGATTGCTAACATACCACAGAGCTGATCCTGGGCTACAATAAAATTGGAATGATTTGTCCAAGGATTTACCCCATGTATCTTGACTCTAGGCTCTAATTCATATTCCTTCCTTCCCACTGCATGCCTCTTCCCAACACCACCTGCTGAAGTCCTACCCATGCTGCAAGGCCTCCATTAAATTCCTGTTCTCAATGAACTTATTTCTTATTTTCTAACTGGATATTATTCCTGGGACCTTACTCCATAGATTTTGTTGTTGTTGTTCTATGAAATTCAGTTTATTCAACTGTGGGTTCTCATCATTTATATAGCATTTATATTCTATCCATTTTTTGCTTTAGCACTGCCGATCACTAAGCTTTATACATACTAAGTACACTTAGTTCTCTAATGGAATGCAATTAACTTAAAGGAAAAACAATTTTTAATAATGATATATCAGAAATAGATAATAAATATTACCTTGCTATGATCATGCATTATAATGGAAACAAGTATTTTCTTTTAAAACATTCCAAGCTATATGAGACAATTACAAAAATATATTCACAATATTTCAATATAGTAAATTTATGTAAGAAGAGACAGCTACCTAAACCAAATGTTGTGAATCTCGACAGATTCTGTTAAATAAGAATTTGTATTTTCACATGAATGTTCACAGTGGCTTTATTTGTAATAGTCAAAAACTGGAAACAACCCCAGTGTCCATCAGCAGATAACAATAAACAAACAAAGCGATAAAAATGAACAGAGTTATACAACGACATGGATGAATATGAAAATAATTGTGCTGTGTGAAAGAAGCAAGACAAAAAGAGTATCTACTGTGTGATTCTATTTATATAAAACTCTAGAAACTGCGAACTAATCTATAGTGACTAAAAGCTGATCTGTGGTTGCTTGGGAATGGGAAAGGGGTGGGTGGGAGACATTACCAAGGGGCATGTGGAAACTTTGGGGGATAATGGAAATGCTCACTATCTTTATTCTAGAGATGGTTTAAAGGGTATGACATATTATGTGAAAACATTAGCTTGTACACTTTAAATAGTATAGTTTATTGTCAATTATATCCCAATAAAACTATTTTAAAAATTCCTCTAAAAATAATTTGTGATGTAAAGTTGATCTGGTTCTTTTATACACTTTTGTACCTGGTAAGCCAATGTAAAAGGGATAAACTGCGCTAAAAGTCTTAGGCCTATTTTAACATTGGAATGAAAACTAATAATATTCACCCATTTTCAATATTAAAGCAGACTCTTCTACCGGGAAACAAACATACATTAGGAAGAACTACATTTTGACCTCCTCACTAACCATTGATCCATCTGTGTGAATGTTTACATGCCCAGTCAAATTTGATTTTTTTAAAATTTAATCTTTATTGTATTTTTTCCATTACCACTTAGTCCCCTTATACCCCTCTTCTTCCAGCAATCACCACATTGTTGTCCATGTCCATGAGCTCTTTTTCTTTTTGATTGCTCCATGTGTGCATGTGTGCGTGTGTGCGTGTGTGTGTTCTATTTCTCTTAGATTATTAGAGTGTAGGGAGGATATTAATGTGTGTTGATGTTCTACTTTGAGTGAACCTGCAGTCAATAAAAGCTGAGTGAACAGCACAGTTGCTGTGTGTGACTCTTGTCTACTGTGTGGTGCCGGGCTGCTCTGCAGGCAGCGAGCCGAGCAGTTGCCCGGCTGACCTATAAGGAAGACTATATTGCAAACATACACTCGCGCCAAAACTTTCAAGGTCATGGAAAATCTAGGGAGTCCCTAGGAATAAGGTATCCATTTTATTCTTTGGTAAGTTCCTCCTAACACTGAAGGAGCAAATACACAGTCTCCTTTCTTTCCCCTTCTCCCCAGAAAACCTTGTCTTTTTTTGGTGAAACCCACTTCCCCTGCTCAAAAAGAGTAGGTATTAGGGCTGGAAAGTTAGGAGGTATGTGGCTTGTTAGCTGTTGTTGTATCAGGGTTCATTTTTCTCACCGATGCTTTTACCTATCTGTTCTAGGCAAAACTGCAGTGTGTAATTCTTCCTGATGATCTCACCTTTTTGTTTCCATTTAGTATTCTACCTTCCTTTTTTTCTTTAAGCAACCCCTGGACTACACGGGACTACTTGTAATAAAATATTTTATTGTTGAAAGGAGTATTAAAAGTCACCTATTACAACCACTGGACAGATTACCTTCAAATCTTAGGCAAAGACGAACAATTGTCCTATACTGCAAAGCTAACTGCTGCAGCTAATCGTGTAAAGTATCTACGCCAAAACCATGGGAGAAGATCGAAGGAGATTCTTAGGTCTTTCTCTTCTCTCAGCCAACACATTCTAATGATGATTCACTGAAGATAATGTTTCATTTAGTGTTTCAAGTGTGAGAGAAGAAGGAAGAAGAGGACAATGAAATGGCATAGGATGGAGGGGTGCTGTTATGTTTTTTGAGAAGATGGGCGCAGTATTTTATCCTATGCATAAACCTTTACCCCACCTATTACCAAGAAAAACAGTTTTCTAGATGGTGACAAGAGAGTGGTGTATAAAAAAGCAAAGATTTAAGTAGTGAGCATGTTATTTTTCTAAATTGGAACCTAACCTGAAAAATCACAATGAAATATACCAAGGGACCATTTGTGACCAGTGATTGGAATGCCACTCTATATTCTTTGCAAAGATACACTCTCCCATAATTAGCTCTCGATAATCATAAAAACATACCTCAATGCAATAAGACATCATTTATTTTTTATGATGTTCACATGAAAGTAAGTTATGCTTTAACCACACATGTACCATGTACTCTTCATTTCTAACAGTGTCAATGTTTTTATTAGTAAAAAAACAATATATTAAATGTAAATTTTGACCAAATAATACTATATATTTTTGTTGCTGCTTCTGCTTTTAACTTTAAAAAGTTAATTTTACATTTCATTTTCACCATGTCACAATCCTGGCAGTATTAATAACGAACAAGTAAAGAATCACTATGAGACTCAATTCAAGTCAGAGAGTTAGTCAGGGACTAGCTAGTTATCTATGTTGTCATATGGGGGCACATGTCCCCTGAGGCCCACACCTGGGCTCCCTTTAGCTCAAAAACGTACTCCAGTGTACTACATCTTTTTGTGAGCTCTCATTTAGGTCCTGCTGATGGCCTTCACAGAAACTGGTTGCCAATGGAATATGTCCACTACTTTCCTCGTCGGTTTGCCACATGTTCTATCCCTACAAGCTCTTCTTAGAAGACAGGAGCCACATATGTAACTGTCATGTCAATCTTTTGATAAACATATTCCAAGTGAAATGAATATGTTTAACTCCACATATAGTTTTGTAAGCATTCCTGTACAGATATTCTGAGTCTATCTAAGATTTTCTTCTGACCCAGAAAGTGTTATAAAAAGAACAAGTTAATATTTTCCTTTTTAGGAAGCATTAAAGATGTCTTCTTTAATTGTTACACTAAATATTCTTTAACCAACAACATATGCCTGCTAACAATTTTTGTCTTGCAGAAATATGAATGTTTTCTAATGGGAGGCATTTAAAATGCCTTAGTTGAAGATTGATTCAAATAAAAAAAAATAAAAGCCCTCTTTTGGATTCATATCAACATCTATCAGGTGGTATTATTTTTCCAATAGTCTTTATCCTTTGCATTCATAAGAGTTTATGTCCAACCTATAATTATTTTCAGCTAATTAAAATGATTCATGGTTAATTATTCAAAATGACTATCTTCAAAATCAAATCCGTTTCTTGTTATGACATTAAAAAAGATACAAATTAAAATATCAGAATACGAATTTGTCAGAAGGAAATGCTTTTTAAATTTTTGTTAAATAACATTAAAATCTTTCTATATCAGCAAAGGCCCCATGGCTCCCTACTTCAATTAATGTGGACTAGAGAAGGATGCTGAACCATGAAGAGATGGCTATCAATGTTTCTGATAATTAGTAAAGATTATTTATATTAACTATATAGGAGTAATTTATTATATTCTTAAAGGAGAGTTGTACAGCAATAAGACCTAAAATGGTACACATATTAGCTTGGGAGACTGGGTATCCAAAGATGTATTTTGAAGAACGTATGCCTCTTTGTGGACTCTCACTTGGGTGAGATTAAATATCCCATTTCAGGGGCTGCCCCAATCCCACTCCAACCCTTCAAGAGGGAGCTCCTTTCCCCTTATCTCCTATGGAGGACAGGGGCCTTCCTCTGTCTCTAAGCCAGGATCACGCTTTGCCTGAATTCTGCCCCTGTAGCTCACTCTGACCTCTCTCTCCATTTTGTTCCATTCTGATTATTGCGTGAGACCCAGCTGTATTTCTGAGAGGGTGAGGTTGTCCTCTGCCTACATTTTTCTTAGTCAATAGCCTTAAAATACATGTGCTATATACATAGTCATTTTTTCTACATACATTTATTGAGTACCTTCAGCATGCAAAGCCCTAAAGTTGTATAATCTCCTAAATGAAGAAAGCTGGACATACCAATTATGTGATAATAAACAGTTTTATTAGATTCAAACAAGGAGAATAAAGTTATAGATGCATAAATATAAGTGTAAGAAAAACAATCTTTAGAAATGGCAGCTACTTCTGGGATTCAGAAAACAAGAAGAGAAAAAATCATAAACCTGGGAAACGCTGAAATTATTGCTAGAGGAAAGCAAACTGCTTTCATTTGGCCAGAACTGGTTACTGTCTTATTTGTCTTCACTAAATTTTTCAACTTAGTTTATTTGTTCCCTCATCCCCCACTCCAGTGGTACTAGAGCTCCTCTTTTATAATAAAAATTAGTTTAAAAAAAGTTTTTCACAAACATCCAAATTTTTAGAATAGCCATGACAAAAACTAGAAGAAAAAAAACACCTTGATGATGTGACTTATGAAGTCTGTGACAGTGACTGTCATGCTTGCTAAATAGTCTGTCTGTCCCTTTGCATTATGACGGAACCATGTGACTAGTGCAGGCCTATTGGTTGGGAGCAGATTCACCATCTGTCAAAGCACTTGACTGCCAGTGGGAAGGGACCCTCCAGTGGACTCTTTCATAGTCATGGCAACAAAAGAGGCAATCGGCTGAGATGGCAGACTCAAAAACGGAAGTGGCCTTGGTTACTCCATCATTGCATGGGGAATACTGTTCTGGAGAACTGCCTGGGTTCACAAGTACTTTGCTTTCTTCAGCATACATAAGTCATAACATTAATCTGTGCCATGTGTGGCAGGGTAGGGCCTCATGGTAGATCTCCATGCTGAATGAAACTGTTCCAGAGAGGCCCACTTCTCATCTAAATGCCAGAATAAGTTTACGCAGGCAGCACAGTGGTGTGTTCAGAGGTGGATTTAATGGTGGGCGTACTGGGCGTGTGCCCTGGGCCCCGACTTCTGAAGGGCCCCGCAAAACCCCAACTTTACACTTTTTTCTAACGACACCAAGTTTGGTTTCATATGTGCAATTTTAATTATGTACAAGTTTACAATCGGCAGTAAAACCTGATAGTATGTTTAAATATTTTCTTCTGCACCCAGGGCCTCAACCGTCCTTAATCTGCCTCTGGGTGTGTCCTTAAACACCAGTCACTATAAATGCAGAACTCCCTTTTTGTCCATATTTTTCATATTTGGGAGGCAGTATAAAAGATTACATACTGCTCGTTAGGGGAGCTGTTTCTATTAAAAGCTAACCAAATAATTTATAATTTTATCTTATTTTATTTTAATTAATTTTATTTTTATCCTCATCTGAGGACATGCTTATTGAATTTTAGAGAGGGGGAAGGGAGGGGGTGTGAGAGAGGGAGAGAAATATCAATGTGAGAGAGAAATATCTGCCAGTTGCCTCTCATATGCACCCTGATTTGGGACCTAGGTGTGTGCCCTGACCAGGAATTGAACCTCCCACTTTACAGTTTAGGGATGATGCACACCAACCAAGATTCAAACAATCTTTAAAATTCATTTGTATTACTTTGCTTTCTATAGTTCACTGGGTACATAAGAAAGTAGAAAGGCCAACAGTAATAATAGAAATTTTTTTATCTATCTGGAAAATTGCTTTGTTAAGCATGCTTTTGAAAATGGATGCTGATTTTTTTGGTTGTATTTTTGTTTATATATCAAAAATATTAATATTTTAACTATTACCTATCTAGATAATGTTCAAAGATTATTAGAATTTTTATCACGGCATTATTTAAATAAAATATTAGAGACCAGGTAAATGTTCAGTTACAGATTATTCATGTACTTGGGATGTCCATTCCATGAAATATTTTGTAGCCAGTTAACATGATAATGCAGAACATTAACTTTCAGATGGGGTATTATAACACTCATTTCCCTGGTTTGAAATGGAAAGAGTTATAGCTAACATGCTAGCAACTTTATCTGGAAAATTATCTTAACTATATCACAGGCCACTTCTCAAAATCTGGGTACATCTTTTGAATTTTGTACAGGTGAACATGGCAGTTGCTTCAGGGAAAAAAATAGAGAACTATCATGAAAAGAACACTTAATGACATAACAAGAAATAAAGAATAACTTAAGACAAGAAAAACGACCTGGACCACCGACCAATGGCAGCTACATAAAACTGCAGGAATTGACTTAAGGTACTTTAAGTGTTAGACAAATAGTCAAAGAACTGAGCACAGGGACAAGTATTAGAGAGTATGAATTATCTGTTTTGAAAGCATAGACTTGTATAACTTGATTACAAAATGATTATGTTCCATATATGCCTTTTGAAGGCCATATTTTCTTTCTCAAGTATAATCACCGTTGTTGGCCATGGATTTTGTTTTTCTTTTCTTCCTTTGTATTTTAAGGAGATTGAAGTCAGCTGATATATTTTTACTCCCCACATTTGAATCTAAAGCAGAACAATTCCTATCGAGGGTTCTTATGGAACTTCATTTTAGTTATGTTTTAATAAAGTCTTATTTGTATTGAGTTCTGGGGTTCATGGCATTCCCTAACTGATAAACTACTTGGGTTTACTTTTTTGGGGAGAGATTTTAATTTAATATGCTAGGTCCAACCGTTGTTTCTCAGGTGTTATACGCATGCCTGGAAGCCTTTTAATAACTTGCAGTAACAAACAAAATGAATGTGACTTTTAGGGTAGACACTCTTATAAGTGATATTTTTACCAACTCAACATATTTATTTATTTTGCCAAAAAATAAAGTGCATTCTTTCCATCCCTGGGGAGTGAAGAGAAATGGAATGGCAATTAATTTTTTAATAAAGAAACTGTGAGAGATTCCATAGTTGCAATGAGAAAAATTCAAACAGATATATTTTGTGCTTTAGATTTGATCCTTGCATAACTCACAGAAAGTAAAAGATTTTTTTCTCTTCCTTATTAAGTTCACTTGTCTTTCTGTGTAAAGTCGTTAGGGGTCAACATGTGATAGAATATTTTTAGATATAATAACAGGTAATTGGTAGGATTTGTAAGGACTAGAATCCTACATAGGATAATTCTATAATAAAACTAATTTATATAAATTTACTTATATAAATTTTATATTTATATTTATGAATAAATATATTTATATTTATTTTATATTTATATATAAATATTTATATAAAATAATTCTGTTATTTTAACTTTCAAGATTGTGTTTTTTTAAATACTGAAAAATGGGAGTTTGGAGACAAGAGATTTTGGAAATGGAAGTGATTATGATAAATGACAAAATTCTGCCTAAATTTCTAGTAGAGGCAAGAACAAGGACCATAAGAATAGGCAGTCTGCCCTGACCAGTTGTCTCAGTTGCTTGGGCATCATCCTGAAAAGCAAAAGGTGTCTGGCTGGTTTGATTCCCAGTCAGGGCACAGGCCTGGGTTGCGGGGCTGGTCCCCAGCTGGGGTGTGCAAGAGGCAACAGCAGATGTTTCTCTCTCACATTGATGCTTCTCTCCCTCTCTCTCTCTTCCCCCACTCTTTAAAAATAAACAAACAACACATTTTTAAAAATTGGGGATCTATAAATTAGCATGTTATGATTTTTCTTTTTCATAGCATTAAAGAACAGCTTTGAAAAGATTCAATGTCCTGAGCAGATTAAACTTATTTCTTCTATATTTAAGTAGCATGTGCTGTAACTCATACTGACATGGTTCCCTGGGAAATACTAAGACTCTTGTGTAGGTATGAGGCATTACTGAACAATGTTTTTGGGTGATAAACAGTAATGGAAATTTGAGATTAAAATGGCTTTTTCAAGGGACTAGGTCACACCTATGGAAACACAAGACAGGTATTTAAGTTTGTCTTTCATGTCTTGATATTGAGCTTCTTCAAGTGTTTGTGCATTAGTCAATTTGACACCTCAAGGATCTCTGATTTTTATGAAGATGTCAACATGCTGGTGACATTTTTAGAATGACCTTTTTTTTTTTTTACTTTTTAAGCCTCTACTTGCCCAAGATTGACTATAGCCTTTCAGGATAGTTATAGGGCTGATGAAAAAGTGAATGGGTCATGGGGGCGGTGGCAGCCGAGGAAGGGCGGTGAAGGGGAAGTGGAGGAGCGTGAGGATTTCAACACTTTGCTGCGGTGATAATGCTTTGTCTCATTTCTCCAGACACAAAAGGGATAGCTACTAATTATTAAGCTTTGCTTAGAATTTGATGAAATTAAATCCCTGAATCTCAGTTTTTTTCATCTGGATTTAAGGGCAATGTCTATTTCACAGATTAACACGGTGATAAAATTATATAATACATACAAGAGCCATTCCAAGTGAAATTATACAAAAGTATACTGGGTTTCCAGTCCACAGGTGCACTTTCATGAACTGAGCAACGCTGAAAAGTCTTGCAGGAGTTTTTAAGCTGTACATATATTTCTGATGTGATGGACAATAACAAAAAAAAAGTTATAAAAATGGCTGAAAGAAACACTGCCTAGTATAGACATCATCTATATCATCGAAAACTCTGAAGGTCCCATACATTGCAAACCTTAAGGACATTAGAATATATGATTTCAAATGGCTTTGACCCATTACTGGTTGTTGCCTCACTCATTAACATGTCCTTACTGCAAATTTTATTTTTATATATTTCTGGATTCAAATTTAAATAGTCAAATAACTGCATCAGACTTACAAATAACAGCTAATTTAGTCACCAATATAATCACTCATGGAAAAGATTAGTTTGAGGGGTTTTTTTCCTCCCGCTCTCATTTATGTTAACAACTTTCATTGAAGCAAAAAGTCTTAGGTAGGCTTATAAACTTCTCATGCTTATTTACAGTACCAAAATAAATTTCTTGTGTCATTCATTTCTCTGTCATGCTAGTGTACAAATATTTCATGATAAATATTGCAAGAAGAATCTGACAACAATTTTGGTTACTTCTGCTAGAGCTTCTGTTCTTTCTAGTTTTCAAGCTTGACTATCTTGGTGTTCTCTTAGATTATTGCCTGTGTATCCACATATTTATGTTCATCAAGTCCTATCTATATTTCCTCCTAATTTTTGACTCTTCTTTTTTAGTTTATTGCTAATTTTATTCAGACGCTCCTCCAATAATCTGCTGGACAAACACTCTAAACTCGTATCCTATGATACTGCAACAAGCCGAGTGAGTCTCCTCGTGCATCAAATATTTTTTGACTTGGGGCAGGGTGGTTGGATGGTGTGGGTGGTTTTCTTTCTGCAGAGAAGACCGTTCAGTGGGAGCATTTGGTCTGAGACCTGAATAATGAGAAAGAATCGGCTGTTTGAAGGGTTGCGGGAGGAGTGTTCCAGGGAAAAAAGGGAAGCAAAAGAAAAGGCTGTAGAGGGGGATGCAGGCAGGGTACATTTGAGGAGAAGAAGGCTAGCAAGGAGGATGTGGGAAGTGAGAAGACATAGAGTGAGGTGTGTGTTGGGGGCGGTCAGTTCACACAGGGTCTCATAGGAGTTTGTAGTTTTTCCAAGTATGCTGGAAAGTCATTGAGGGGTTTTAAGTCATTGAGGGGTTTTTAGTAAGGACAGTGACAGGACCTGATTTATTTTTTAAATGATCACTCTAGTTGCTGGTGGATGGATAATGTGAAAGACAGGAAACCCTCCAGAATACTCCAGGCCATTCTTATCTCTCAACTTCCCGGAATTTCCTCTCTCACTGACTTGGTTTTTAAGTAGATGTAACCTTGTGCTATTCCACTTTAGCTGTATAGCACACAATTTGACTGAACGTGCTTTGGTAGACTCCATATCTTGGCCTCTGTGTCTTAAGACTGCTTTGTGTTCTCCACAGCATTTAGCAAAATGTTCTACACATAACAGGTACACAACAGGCAGTGTAGTAATTGCTGTGGAGCCCTATTACATAAACTACCCATCCTAGCCAAACAGAAGGAACTGGAGGCCTCCAGAGCATCCCAAGTAGGAGGTGGTCCTGTGGATAAGCTCATCCTAGTGACGGTGAGCAGTCTGAAAGTCGGGCCTGGGAGTGTTCTGTAGTCACTAAACCTCACTCTATGTTGACATCCAATAGAGCTCATCCGCACGCGTGGATCAGACGGAAAGTTTGTTGGAAATCATCAAACGCTACAGTTAAGATTAGTGCATGTTATTTTATGCAGATTTGCCCTCAAAAGAGAAAACACAGTAAATAAAATTTACACTCTAGTTAATGATATGCACACCATAGTCTTTAGGGAGAAGTATGTTGAAGGCTGCAACTGACTTTGAAATGCATCAAAAACATAATGTAGATTGATGGATGGGTAGAAAGATGGATAGATATGTGAGGCAAATATAGTTAAATAGCAGAACCAAAGTAATGGGTATCTAGGTATTTGTTGTAAAATTATTTAAACTTTTCTGTATGTCTGAAATTTAATAATAAAATATGATGAAAAGTTAGTTGAAAATGTTAACTGAAAAAGTCAAGAACCATATGATTTCACTCATATGTGGGATATAAAACTGAAAACAAAGAACAATCAAACGAGACAAACAAATAAAAACTCACTGACATATCACCAGTATGGTGGTTACCAGAGGGAAAAGGGGGTGGGGGTGGCAGTAAAGGGTAACGGTAGTCAAATATATGTGGATGGAAGAGATTTGAGATTGGGTGGTAAATGCGCAATGCAATATACAGGTGATGGGTTAGAGAATTGTACACTCAAAACCTATATAATTTTATGAACCAATGTCACCCCTAGAAATTTAATTAAAATTTTAAAAAAATAACTGAAAAAAATCATATTGATGAAGTGATTAAGTTTATAGTCACACTTTCAGTTTTATGTATCTGAGCTTTCAGGAAATTGTCTAATCCTCACATAGAATACAGATTTAGTCTATTAATTAATGACTTTGAAGAGTACCCCAGGAAGTAGTGTAATCAATTCAACTTCTTATTGGTTCTATAAATTAAGAGTTTGGGTTATATTTACCTACATTTTCTAAATATTGGTTATGTTTCTGATATTTTCTTATTTATAAAATTCAGAAAATAAAACTAAAATATTAAATCATTATTGAAATTTTGTGTTTCACGATGCTTAATGATAATTGAATAAAATAATTACATATTACTTACAAGGTATGAGTGATAACAAAAAGGTACAATAAGTAGACTACAGCAATAGTGTCTCCTGAAACGTGCCTCTCCCATCCCCACCCCTCCCCTCCTTTCCTCTCCTCTCCTTTCTCCCTCTCTCCCAACTCTCTCTTCCCCATTCCTTTTTTTCTGATACAGAGAAACTGCAAAGCTTAGGTAAGCATGGCATTTAAATGAGAGGGGAAATGATGAACATTAGTGAAAGATTAAAATTCTATAACTAGAGTTCTCTTTTTTTTGTAGGAAATCTCTAAGATCCTGGAGCATTATTGTGCTACCATATACCATAAATAAAGATAAACAATTTTTCTCAATTTGTACAGTTTTTGGTCTCCACTTTTCTTATCATTTAAGTTCTAGACAGTTTTGCTAATGTATTGCTTTGTGAATATTTTAAATGTAAAAAATTGTTCTTTTAAAATAATAGAATGTACATTCTCACATTAACATTCTTTTTTCTTCTAGGAAAAATGAATGGAATGTCTATCTGAAGTATACTTTTAACTTTCCGTTTGTAATGCCGACAATCAGTATCTTGGAAGGAGACTTGGAGTGGCAGCACAAAAGTATTCCTGCTTCAGCTGAGCCAACCTGTGGAAAATGTTTGAAGCCAGTGGAAGCTTTAAGTTTGTAAAAGGTCTGCCCAGGTGTCAATAAATATGAGAAATGTGCTCAGAATTGTATGTGAATGAATAGTTTGCATACTTTTTAAGGCAGTCTTGAAGGAATACATGGAGATATCTGCCATTCTTAAAGTCGAGCATATGTCATAGCAACATTCCTAGTACAAAATAATTTGTTACTGTTTCTGCACTCTAAATAGCCCCATGCAAAGGCACAACATTGAACCAAAACATAGAGGCGACTATTCCATTATGCTGAACTATGCTGCAATATCAATTTGCTACTGTCTTACTCACCTTTTCCTGTACATTTGCCAATGGAAATTTCTGCTCTAGAAATTATACTGTAGCAAAGAAAGAAGTAAATACTGAGGTAGGTTCCATTTCTCAAGACATATCAATACGAACCAGTGCTATTGTTTGTTTCCTGAGACAATACAACATAGGCACCTGTGCGTATGGAAGCAGTAACTCTTTAAATTGCCCTTTATATTTACAATTACTTAATTACTTTATTTTGCCAAAAATAAAGGTCATTAGAATCATCTTGAAGCTTGACTTAAGTTTCAGAAGTAGCCTGCAAGTTGTATAGTCTTTAACTATGTTCCATTTAACACATTTAATAGATGTAAAAGCTCACAAGTGATGATATAAAGGATAATTTACGCTTGCAATGCATTTTTGTCCAATTAATAGATTGCCTGTGTGTTGCATATTTTGCATGACAAAAGAGCAGAATATTAAACTGCCATTCATAATGAAAATGCACTTTGCAAATTAAAAGTGCCGAAACAGAAATTTTTCACCCTGTTTAGGAAATAAACAGTCCTTAACCAATTAAACTGCATTGTAATAATTCTATGATTTATTGCAAGTTGTTTAACTTTCAAAACTCGGCTAACCCATATTAAGGTCACAATCCATCATGTCTTGCTTGGAAAGCCAGCAAATAATGGCTGTTGTATTAGCTGCTTTTGATGATAGTATGAAAGAAGTATTAGCACTTGTCAACAAAACTGCTTACAACATAACATTAGCATGCATGGACTGCCGCACCTATTTATTATTCTGGCAGCTCCACACATATTGTTACAAGCTTATAAAACATTTTGTCGGGTGGAAACTGAATGTACACTGTTTGGTTTTCTGATAGACTGGCAGCATAAATGTCTGGGCTGACTTAGTTTAGTTTAAGTGTAAATAGAGACACAAATTCTTCAACCTGTTCTCTTATTGATACTGAAAAGTGCTGAATTATTCAGCATCCAACTCTTCTGTTTGTGTCTATCACAGTTATCAATTACCCATCAGTCTTCTTGTCAAAACAGAATGGATTAATCTGGCTGAAAATAAGACAAATAAATGGATACTATAACAGGGGTGCGGGGTTGCCAGACTGTTAAAGGGAAATCCAGGCAGTGACATTTGCCGTCAAAAATGGGATCTCTGGCTTAAGTGAGCGAATGATTCCCCTTTGCGAGCCAAGAATGCACTTAGCTCACCGTGAGTAAATTAATCTGCCTTCGCTGACTGCTAATGCATCAGCACTGAGGTAACAGTTCGATTGATGAAACTCCTTCATGTTTAAATAATTTTGGTCATCGTTATTGTTTCTCACAGGAAATGCAGATACATTCAGATACTTTATCTTGGTAAAGATAGGTTCGCCTGGTAAATAAAGGGACTCATTTAACAGTGAAGTTATCGCTGACAGTTTTGTGCCACTTCATAGCTCTCAGCTGATGTGATACCAAGTAACTCTGTGCACAGATGGCTGGTGGAACCCATCCAACATCTGCAAAGTCCATCCCTGTTTTCTGTACCAAACATTTTATTTGGAAATCTTGTTTGGCAAACTTCCTGAGACTCTGCCTAGCTTTTCAAAGTACATATTTCCGAACTATCTCATTTGGTCCTTCTATAAAAGAAAGAGCCAGCAAAGTGCTTTCTTATTTGGCACAGAAATTACAGCCACAGACTGAAGCAATTTTTAGGTTCCTGACCAAAAAATTACAAGAATTTTATCTAAGATGCCTCCATACTGGACTGTTTTACACAGCCATCATTAACATCTGAAGCCTTCACATCATGACAGGATCAAAGCCCCCCAATCTGTATCTACTGATAGCTTACCTTTGCCAAAAGTTCCCTCTTGTTCTTATTTTCCTAGACATTTGTCCTAACTACTGTGGACACGGTTCGTATTTAGACTGAGATGGTGAGTTATTTAAGGAGAGTTACCTGCTAGAACATGACTCTGTCTACGTGATGATGAATGAACAGATTACTTTTGAATCAATCATCATCTTTTCTTTTTCCAGTAGTTCATGTAAGGAATTTTAAGCATTTAAAAATCAAAATCAAAGACCTTCCTATATTTGGAGAGTTCCAAAGAGGTCACACTAATAATTAAATTCCAGGTACAACTTCTACAATTCTCCTAAAGATTTTGACAGACAGGAAATTTTGGTCTTCCGTTCCCAGAACATTACCTCAAATTTCTCCTCAATGTAAATCAGTTTCCCAGAACTTCAGCATTAAAAGGAAATGCTCTAATTGGCCTGGTCACAACTTCTCTTTGCTAAATCTCATTTGCTTGGTATATAATCCCAAGTCTGTGGAAGGCAGCTATTTAAAATGTGCAAACACAACCTTCTCTTTAAATGAAGTGGTATTTTTGTTACTAGTCAATTTATTTTATTTTGTCTCTCTCAACCTTCTTTTTTAATATAAATAACCTATTTATCTGGAAAGGTAGCACAGTACAAAATTAGGAAAGGTCTAAAAGTGTTTTTTAAGTGTTAACTTTTTTTCTAAAATTAATTATTTGCAATACTAGCAACTACATTAATTGACAGGTGTATATGATGACCTTATTTCCAAATTCCAGGTGTCACTTTCCGTTCTTTGAGAAACATTTCAAAATATATGCCTGTCCTTTTAGATCCAACTTGTCCAAGTCTAAACATTCTCTCTCACTGGTTTCTTATTACCTAAGTCCCAATCCATTGCTAATTCCTGTAAGTTTGCCTTCACAGTGTCTCTTCTGTTATTCTTTCTTCATTTATGACAGTCACCAAGCTTTTGCAGACCCTGACAATTCATTCTTGTGTGTACCAATTCACTCATTCAACAATGTATAAGTGTCTAACTTCAGTGGTCTTTTCGCTCCTGGTCTTTCTAACACCCCTCCCACTCTGGTCCTCTGTCATCCTATGCATCCCTCAAATACCAATTCAAATGCAAACGCTTTGCACATTTTTTTCTTATTCCCTCACTCACACACTAGTTCTTACTTCAAGTCTCTATAACAGTTTTCTGTTTCCCTCATCACCACAGCAGAAACGCAGTCTCTGCCACTTACTAGCTATGTAACTGTGGGAAAGTTATATAACCAACTGAAGCCTCAGTTTCTCCTTAAAATGAGATAATGCACATAAAATAGGTGGAACAATGCCTGTGAATATTCAAATTCTTATTTATTATATTATTGTGTGAGGCAGAGACTTATAAATGTTGTAACATTTGTATGTTGAGAAATAACAATTGTTTGGTATTTCTGAGGGGTTTTAAACTAGAGGTACCTACTATCCTAGGTGGTGGACCAGGCATCAAATTCTGGGCTAAACAGCCTGGAGCCAAACTGCCTATCTTTACATCCTGGCCATTGTCATTTACTAACTCAGCTCCTTCCTTCCTTCCTTCCTTCCTTCCTTCCTTCCTTCCTTCCTTCCTTCCTTCCTTCCTTCCTTCCTTCCTTCCTTCCTTTTTCTTTTCTT